>PGFW01021903.1:0-10219 GCA_003123925.1 Haematobia irritans
AGGGTTGGTCACAGGAATTGTTATCGTTACCGCTTCAAATTCATGCTCCTAGACCTTAAAGTATTCGGAAATGAGACCAAAAACCCCTTCTCACATATAACAATTATTTCAAATTTGTTTAAGTAAATCTCTTGTGTGGATGTTTCGATTTTTGCAGGGTGGGTCACGAATTAAAGCGGCCTTTCGCGTCCCCTAGCCTCATAGCAGCCTAGTTTAGGAGTCATAACTGCCACAACAGAAAGTATTTTCATATAAAAAATTTCAAAATCATTTTTTTAGCGATATTGTGTTGATATTTGGAAATCTTTTTGAGGGTGTGCAAGCGGGATTATCGCCCCATCTTTCAGGCTGCCTTAAAGGACGAACTTCATTAGAATTATGGCACAAAAGAAAAGTTTTTCCATATTATAAAATTTCAATTTTATGGTTTTGGTATTTTTTAAAAATTTTAGGGATGCCACGATTAGAGTCCTTTTTTCGCTCTAGCGAACGTACATATTAAAGATGAATGATGGGCAAAATACGAAGTTTTCATATAAAAAATTTCCCCCAATTTCTTTTTAAGGGTTTGTGGTATTTTGCAATTTGTTGGGAATGTGGTCCCAGAGTCTTGAGAAGGCGCCGTTTTGGCTTGTCCTAAAGACGGCTAGATTACGCGGTTTAAGAAGGATTGATGCCCGAGGTTGGACTTACAGCGAATTTTGCTATATTATAAATGAATTTTTAAATTTTCTTTTTCAAATTTATTGGGGCTAGTGCAATTTTTCTGAAAATTTTTTGGGTTGGGGGTGGTGGGATTTGGTGGTGGGGCGGGGGTGGGCGGGGGGGCGGAGTGATTCAACGGAAATTAAAGTCCTTTTCCGCTCTAAAGGAACTCCTTAGTTTATGGATGATGATGGCAAAACAAGGAATTTTCCAAATAAATAAAAAATTCAATTTTTTTAGATGGTGATTTCTCAGACTTTTTTGAGTCGGGTCAACGAAACTTACTCGTCGCTTTCGCTTCTAGGAAGCTTAGTTTCAGAGGATACGATCGTTCAAAAGAAGGTGTCAAATAAGTAAAAATTTGAAATTTTTTTTTTTTTTAGGGATGGGGTGGATTTTAGATTTTCTCGGCGGTGTCACGAAAAATTATCGTTCGCTTTTGTTCGCGGTCTAAGACGCGGTTAGTTTTAAGGGTGGAAAAATGAGGGGTGGGGGAGGAGGAAGGGGGGACCAGAGCACGGGGTAACTATATAATTGGGGTCATTTTGTTTGGGTGGTTTGGGCGATCTTTTTGAGGTGACACCTGGGTGTCAGGGCCACGTTAGGCTGTCCGCTGCCTAGACGCTAGCTGTTGAGGGAGAGATGGTAGACCACCCGTTTTTCAATATAAAATATTCAATTTTCCTTTAGGATTGGGGTGGAATCAATTTATTCGATTTTTATGCGCCGCCGTGGTCGTGAGGGTGGTCACTATTTCCGGCTCTAGGACCTTAAGTTAGTCTGGAGATATGACAAAAGAAGTTTATCATATATTTCAATTTCTCGGGAGTGGATGGTGGATTTTTCGGGGATTTTTTGGCAGGGTGTCACGAATTAATCGATCTCCTTTCACGCATACTAGACCCATTAGTTTAGGAGATATGGAACCAAAGAATGTTTTTCATATTAAAATTTCAATTTTTTTAGGAGTTTGGTGGATTTTTCGATTTGTTTGAAAGGTGGTGGGTCACCGAATTAAAGCCTTTTCGCTCCTAGGACGCTAGATTTAGGGAGATTATGGCCATGAAAGAAGTTTTTCAATATAAAAATTATCAAATTTTTTTAGGATTGTGGTGGAATTTTTCGGAGTTTTGAGGGGTGGTCAACGAATTTATCGGTCTTTTCGCTCTAGGACCTTAGTTTAGGAGATATGAAACAAAAGAAGTTTACCAATATGAAAATTTTAAATTATTGTTTAGGAGTTGGGTGAATATTTATTCGAATTTTTTGCAGGGTGTCAACGAATTATCGTGCCTTTTCGCTCTAGGACCGCTTATTAGGAAGAGTAGAACCAAAGAAGTTTTTCATAATAAAAATTTCATATTTTTTAGGAATTTGGGGCGTGGGATTTTTTCGATTTTTTTGAGTGGCAGCGAATTATCGCGTCCCTTTTCGGGATCTAGGACGCTTAGTTTAGGAGATAGGACCAAAAAAGTTTATTCATATATAAATATTTGTCAAAATTATTTTAGGAGTTGGGTGGATTTTTTCCGGTGGAGTTTTTTGAAGTGGTCACCGAAAAAAATTATCGTCCCCTTTCGCTCCTAAGGAACGCTTAGTTTAGGAGATATGATGACCAAAAAAGTTTTAATCATAATTAAAATATTTCAAAAATTTTTGTAGGATTTTGGTGGATTTTTCCAGATTTTTTTGAAGGGTGTCAACGCAAATTAAATTAAGCCCTTTTCGCTCTAGGAGGTACGCTTTAGTTAGGAGATGATGGACCAAAAGAAAAAGTTTTTCACTAGTAAAAATTTCATATTTTTTAGAGATTCGGGTGGGCATTTTATCGAATTTTTTGAGGGTGGTCCACGAATTATCGTCCTTTTCGGCTCATAGTGACGCGTGTAGTGTGGGAGATATGGACCAAAAGAAAGTTTTCATAAATAAAAATTTCAAAATTTTTTAAGGAATTGTTGGGTGGCAATTTTCGATTTTTGAGGTGTGTCATCGAATTAAAGCCCTTTTCGCTCTAAGACGCATTAGTTTAGGAGGATATGGCCAAAGAAGTTTTTTCATATAAAAATTTCCAACCATTTTTTAGGCAAAATTTGGGATTTGGATTTTTCGATTTTCGGGGGTGGTTCTCCCACGGATTTATTAACTATCCCGGTCCTGTAAGTCGTCTCTAGTACTGCGCTTAGTTTAGGAGTATTTTTGACCCAAAAAGAAAGTTTTTCATATAAAAAATTTCACATTTTTTTAGGAATTTGTGTGGATTTTCCGATTTTGAAGGTGTGCCGAGCGGGAGAATTAATCCGTACCTTTTTCGCTGCAGGACGCTTAAGTTTAGGAACTATGACCAAAAGATAGTTTTTCATATAAAAAGTTTCAATTTTTTTAGGAATTTGAATTTGGGAATTAAAAAGAACCTTTTCTGCTCTACCCGGACGTCCTTAGTTTAGGAGATATTGCGCCAAAAAGAAGTTTTTTCACATAAAAATTTCAAATTTTTTAGGATTTTGGGTGGAATTTTATCTGTGATTATTTTGGGAAGGGTGCGTCACGATTATCGTCCGTTTTCGCTTCTTAGGACGTCTTAGTTTAGGAGATAGTGAAACCAAAAGAAGTTATATCATAATGAACAATTTTTAATTTTTTAAGGAGTTGGTGGGATTATTTCGATTTTTTGAGCGGCTGGTCCACGAATTATCGTCCTTTTCGCGCTCTAGGACGCTTAGTTTAGGAGATATGAACCAAAGAAGGTTTTTCATATAAATAAGTTTTTCAATTTTTTTTTAAGGATTTGCGGTGGATTTTTCGATTTTTTGAGGTGAGTCACGAGTTTATCGTCCCTTGTCGTCATAGGTACGCTTAGTTGTTAGGAGATACTTGACCAAAAAGAAGTTTATCAATGATAAATTTCAATTTTTTAGGAGTGTTGGTGATTTGCGATTTTTTGTAAGGTGGTCACAGAATTTATCGTCCCTTTTCGCTCTAAGGACGCTTAATAGTTTAGGAGATATGAACTCAAAGAAGAGTTTATCATTAATAATGAAATTTTCATATTTTTTAGGGATTTGGGGTGGATTTTTTCGATTTTTTGAGGGTGGTCACGAAATTAAAAGCCCGTTTCCCGCTCAGGGACGCTTTAGTTAGAGATTAATGACCTAAAGTAAAGTTTTTTCAAATATAAAAATTTCAAAATTTTTTAGGAGTTTGGATGTGGGATTTTGTTCCTGATTTTTTGAGGGGGTCACGAAATTATCGGTCCTTTTTCGCTTCTAGACGTCTTTAGTTTGGGTAGATATACCAAAAGAAGGTTTTTCATATAAAAATTGTCAATTTTTTTAAGGGAATTTGTGCGTGGATTTTTCGTAATTTTTTGAATGGGTGGTCAGCCGGAATTAAAAGGGCCCTTTTTGCTGCTAACAGAACCTTAACGTTGTAGGAGATATGCCAAAAGAAGTGTTTTCATATAAAAATTTCAGCTTTTTTTTAGGGATTTGGTGGATATTTTTCCTGATATTTTCGGGGAGTGGTCACACATTATCGTTCCTTATTTCGCTCTTAGTATACGCGCTTACTTTAGGCGAGATTTGACCAATAAAGAAGATTTTTCATGGATATTCAAGAATTTTTAGAATTTGTGTGGATTTTCGATTTTTTTTGAGGGTGGGTCCACGAATTATCGTCCTTATTCGCTGCAGGACGCTTTAGTCTTAGGAGATATGACCAATAAAGAAGTTTTTCATTATAAACAATTTGCAATTTTTTAGGGATTTGGGTGGTATTCTTGTCGATTTTTTTTTGAGGGTGTCACGAAATATATCCGTCCTTTTCGCTGCTAGGACACTTATAGTTTTAGGAGATATGACGTCTAAAAGAAGTTTTTCATAATAAAAAATTGTCAATTTTTTAGGAATTTGTGTGGATTTTTCGGATTTTTTTTGAAGGGTTTCACGTAAATTAAAGGCGCGGGGGTTTTCGGCTCTAAGACGCTTAGTTTAGGAGATACATGGCCAAAAGTAAGTTTTTCATATACAAAATTTCAAATTTTTTTGGTTTTGGGTGGAAATTTTTTCCAAATTTCTTTGGGATGGTCACGATTAAAGCCCGTTCTCGCTCTAAGGGACGCTTAAGTTTTAGTGAAGGTTATGTAGCAAAAGAATTTTGCATATAAAAATTTTTAGATTTTTTTTTAGGATTTGGGGTGGCATTTATTTAAATTTTATTGTGGGGTGATCGACGAATTAAGTCTATTTCGCGTCTAAGCGAACCGCATGATTTAAGGAGAATCTATGGGCAAAAGAAGGTATTTTCAATATAAACAATTTCATTTTTTTTTAGATTTTGGGTGGATTTGTTGGCAAAATTTTTGGACTGGTCACTGATTTAAAGCCCCGTTTCGCTCATCTAGGAACGCTTAAGTTTTAGGAAGGTATGTGCAAAAAAAGTTTTGCATACTAAAATTTTTCACCAGTTTTTTTCCATAATTTGCGGGTGGACTCTTCTACATTTTTGTGAACGGGGGAGATGGCACCGAATAATAAAGTCACATTTCGCGTCAATAAAGGGAGAGAGGAACGCTTATGTTTAGGCAGATATGGCCATACAGAGAATTTTTTCATATAAAAAAATTCTTCCCCCCCCCTCCCACCAAATTCTTTTAGGCTTTGGCGTGGCATTTTCAAATTTTTTTGGGGTGGGTCCGCTCACCGCATTTATAACCGTCCTCTTCTCCGGTCTACGGACCCTTATTTAGGAGGAGACTGGGCCAAAAAAAAAATTGTCTCACACATCAAAACAATTTCAACGTTTTTTCAGGTTTGGAGTGATTTTTCAATTTTTTCTGGTGGTGGTCACGTTAATTAAAGTCGCTTTTTCGCTCTAGGACGCAATTTACGAGATAATGGGCAAAAGAAGTTGTTCATAATAAAAAATTTCAATTTATTTTTAGGTTTCGGTGGATTTTTTCAATTTTTTGGGGTGGTCACGAATAAAGTCTTTTTCGCTCTAGGACGCGTATTTAGGAGATGTATGGGCAAAGAAGAAGTTTTCATATATAAATATTTAATTCTTTTTAGGTTTTGGATGGATTTTTTCAAGTTTTTGGGGGTGGTCAGCAGTAATTAAACATTTCGCTCTAGACGCGATGGTCTTAGTCGGATATGCAAAAGAAAGTTTTTCATATAAAAGATTTAAAATTTTTTTTTAGGTTTGTGGTGATTTTCATAATTTTTTGGGGAAATGGCACGAATTAAGACAGTCCTTTTCGCTCCTAGGACGCCTGAGTTTAGTAGCAAAGAGTATATGACTATATTTGGTTGTAACTTTTTGGATACGATAAAGTCCTTTCTCATTGACCCTTATTTAGAGAAAGTCAAGTTTCAAAAAAATATTAATTTGTTAGGAGCTTGGCGTGGATTCTTATAAATTCTTTAAGGCATGGTCACGAATATTTGCCACATTGTTCGCTCATGGGACGCTATATTTAAAAGGAGAATTTTGCTAAAAGAAAGTTTTTTCATATAAAAATTGTCGTTTATTCGCCCTAGGACGCATATTGAGAGCGCGATATGGCCGTAAAAGAAGTTTTCTATATAAAATTTAATTTTTTTTAGGGATTTGGCGTGGCCTTTTTCTCAAATTATTTGAGGGTCTGTCACGAATTATTGTCTTTTCACTCTTAGGACGCTAGTTTAGGAAATTTATGGCAAAAAAAGCTTTTCATACTCAAAATTTAAATTTTTTAGTGCATATGAGTGGATTTTTTTCCAATTTGTGGGGTGGTCACGAATTAAACGCTTTTCGCCTCGCGGACGCTTAGTTTAGGAGATATGACGTGCAAAAAGAAGTTTTTTCATATAAAAAATTTTAACTTTTTTTAGGTTCTGGGTGGATTTTTTAATTTTTGGGGATGTCACGAAATTAAAGCCATTTTCGCTCTACGTTGACGCATATTTAAGCGAGATATGGGCAACATAGAAGTTTTTCATATAAAAAATTTAATATTTTTTAGGCTTTTGGGTGGATTTTTCAACTAATTTGTGGGGCTGGTCACGAATTGAAGTCTTTCGCTCCTAACGTTAGGTTTTAGGAGAATGATGGCAAAAGAAGATGTTATTACTAAAAAAAAGTTAAATTCTTTAAGGTTTATGGGTGGATTTTTCAACTTTTTGGGTGGTGAGTCAACTGAATTAAAGTCCTCTTTTCGGCTTCTATGGGCGCAAATAAAAAGAATTTTTGTTAGGTTTTGGGTGATTTTATCAATTTTTTTTGGGGCAGTGGTCACTGAATTTAAAGTCGCTTTTCGTCTCTAAGGATGCTTAGTTTAAGTGCGCTTATCGGCCAAAACAAGCTTATGATGTATACCTAGAAAAATTTCATTTTTTTACAGCTTCTTGGGTGGATTTTTTAAATTTTTTGGCGGTCTTCGAATCGACAGTCGCTTTCCGGCTCTAGGACGCTTAGTTTAGGCGATATGGGCAATGTGGATTGGGCTGAATTTTAAGTTTTTTGGGGTGGTGCCTATTACGTCTAAGCGACGCATAAATTTTAGGACGAATATCACCATATAGAAGTTCCTTCATATAAAAATCAATTTTTGGATTCGAGGATTTCATTTTTTAGGATTTTTAGGATTTCGATGGAATTTTCAATTTTTTGGGGACATAGCCACAAGAAATTTTTCATATAAAAATTTTAATTTTTTTTTATTGAATGGCTAAAGTGTGTACAATAGTTGAAAATTATATGCTTATTGTCAGGATATTTTTGGAGTTTTAGATGTTTATGTGATGATCACAATCTAAGCCATTTCCCTAATGTAAGCATATATCCTCATGTACAATTTTGTTTGGTGATTTTTATCAAAAGTGTTTTATTGGTCATGAATAAACGTTCATTGTTCTATCGGAGAATTATTTCCCTGAAGCATACTGCGTATAATAACCTTTTAACGTTTCATACCGCTCTTTGGGGGGCTGAACTGTCATCATTGATGCAAAGTGAGAAACCCCACCATTTGACTATCATTGCTTTGCATGTATTGAAAAAATTTGCTTTGATAATTTCAGCCACTTTGGTACCCTCATCATGTGTACTAAATTTTCTTAAATAAGCCCACCACGTTGTGAAGTACAAGGTTATTCTTATATTCAATAAATCAAATGGAGATAAATATACGTTTAACTATCTCTCTGGACAAAATTATAGTCATGATCCTCTTGATAGAAACTATTCACTTTTATGTGAAAATAAGAACCTCATCTCCAACCAGTGGCGACTGTATTCCTTTTACCCATATTGATAAAACGATAAAACCAAAGCTTTAATTTTATCAAAAAAAATTTTATGTCTTCAGAATCTATCAACTAGAGATAAAATGTGACCCTCCTCCTGTTCCTTCCAATCTGCATCACCATCATCTCCCAAGTTGCCAGCATATTCTAAAACAAACAAAAACAGGTTAATGTAAGCTAAACCAATATTTGAGGAATGTATATGTACCTCGCATAATATTTCTAATAGTTTTCATAGATGCTCCTCGCAAGTTAAGGATTTGAAGGACGCGAGTTTTAATAGATTCCGCCGTGGCGCTTATTTCCAATATAATATAATCGATCATTTGCAAGGTAAAGAGACCGCCGGTTAAGCGCTTAATGTAATTATTCTCTGCTTCTTCGTTTTCATCGACATCTTCATCCTGTTTGAGAGAATAAAGAATTATTTAAGCTAGGCAAAAATTGAAGCAAAATGCTATTAATATACTCACTCTAGGCTGTTGATCAATTTCTCCATCTATCGCCTCAACCTTTTCTAAATACTTCAAATGTAGTTCCAATAAACGATCAACTTTCTCATGATCATTTTCTGTGAATTTTGATAAAAGTCTCTGTCTTTGGGCGCCTTTGCAATTCCTCAACATGGAGGCTATAATTGCGCAAACATGTTCCTCGTGGGCATCGGCCGACAAAAGTCTTTTACTTTTCTTTGGAGTTTTCATAAACAAAGGAAATATTGTACGCAGGCCCAGAATATCTACAAATTTATTGCAATTATCACGACCATCGGGACCAGACATTGCATGATCTAAAACTTTTAGAGAGCCATTACGAGACATTTTCTTTTCTCTCAACATAAGATTCATCAGTTGTAGTCCTTCTCCTTTTAAGAATTTCTCGCGATTTTCTTTGGCCATTAAGGCGGAACACATGCAATTGAATAAATTTTCCATATATTCCTGTTCTTCAGTGGAAGATGGGTCGTGTTTTTTGTAGAAAGCCAATTGCTGCAGTAAGATATCAATGCCCAAATCTCCAAGCATTAATTTGTTTTCATAGTTTGTTTGTATAAGAATTGAGAGAATTTCACTGCAGTAGAGTTTATTGGCATCATATGGAGGTTTCTGTTTTAATCGTTTCAATATCCATGACAGTAAACCTTGTTGGGCTGCCTCGGCCACAATATCATTATTCATTTCTGTAAGATTTTCTATAATGGACAATGTATTATGAACTCCATCGGCTTCTTCTTTGATTTGCTCATTGAGACGCTCCAGATTTTGAACTAACAAGGCAATCACTTGTTGTTTACGTAAAGCTTCAATAAGCACTTCAGCACCATCACTACTTTCTCCTGAAATGGGCACAGAGTTAAAAGACAATTGATTTTGGTTTTTAATATTCAACTTACCCAGTATATCTACATCCGTAAGCTCTTGTAATAAATCCACAATGGCGACGGCAATATCGGTATTTGGATGATTTAAAAGTTCCAACAAACTTGGTATACCATTCAGCTCTACCAACAAAGGATATAAATCGGGAACCGTCGCCACTGCTTTCAGTTCTTGTATGACAGAATGTAATTCCACTTCAGAGTCCATGAATTTTACAGGATTGTCGGAATATTTTATTCGCAACTCTTGATTTTTAAGGTTTTTCTTTTCAAAAACTAGCATTAGTTTCTTTAAGCCTTGTTCATCAAGAACTTCACCTTCAGCGTCCTCGCTTTCCACATATTTTAGGATATTTAAGCGTTCTTCCTCGGTCAATTCGGGATCCAAAAGTGCTGCAGCTACACCAGTAAGGGGAATTGATTCATCAGGTTTTGTAAACTCGGCAGACTCCTTAGCTTGAGCTATGCGTTTAAGGCGTTTGTTTTTCTCATCCTGCCTAGAAATTCTTTCAGGCGAGTAATCCTCATCGTCCTCGTGAGAACGGTAGAAAGAACGATTTTGGAGGTAATACTATATAGAGAATAAATAGAACAAAAGTAAAGATCGAAAACTTTATTCAATTTTATTGCATCATGACATATTGGGGTCAATGTGTCCATCACTAAAATTCTTCTATACACAAAAAGTAGTGTTAACTTAAACTTAAAAATGCATCAAAATATATAAGTTCACACCAATATGCTACCAATATTATCCAAAAAAAAATATTAACTCACTTGTTGTTTTATCACGCATTAACAAATGCGAAAACACATATAGTGGTTAACAAGAGAATTTAACCAGATTTGAACT
>PGFW01021909.1:12709-27283 GCA_003123925.1 Haematobia irritans
AATTAACAATTATTCCCCTTTAAGATCGATACACTTTTGCATTAACCGCTTCTTCAAGCAGTTTTGCCAAAAGTAGGGGAAATTCCCTACATGTAAGTTTTTTCTAATTTTTAGAGTCTTGTAGGAATGGTTTCTGGAGCAACAACGATATATCGAGATCTTCTTTAAACAACTAAAATTTCAATAAATATTTCCCAATTGCCCTCGTATTAATATCCGTTTTTATGAAGTTGAATATTATCGGAGGTGTTGCAAGTGCATATTTTTTTTGCTTGTCTATCGCCATATACTCGTACCTACTTACGTACATACCATATTAAACCAATCTTATCATGCCTTCTGCACTGCTTAACCGTGGTTTTATTACACGCTTCCCAGGTACTTATGTACCGTTGCTTTATTGTTTTTGTGGTTGTTGTATACAGAGATTTTCTTAAACTTTCAATACTAATAATGGTGGATTGAGTGCTTGCCGTAGATGCCGTTTAAAGTTATTTCCTTGGCAATTTTCTTTTGTCTCTTGCAAAAGCTTCTCTGTTTGAGTGGCCTTCCGTTTGGTTGCAAGAAGATTGCTGGTCGGTTGGTTAGTAGGTTGCAAGTAATCTTGCTACTCTGCTAGTGATTATATTCTTTGGCATTATACAAATTATTGGTTTTGCTTTTGCAAAATTTACATTTTGTAAGTAGAACCCCGTTGTAAAAAAAAAAACAAAATTAGATATAAACTTGGAATAATTTAATAAATTATATTGCGGTATTTTTCATAAATTCTCATTTGTTTATTTTCTCTTTCAGATTAAAACAGCCTATATGTGCTGCCTTTTTGATTTATCATCAATAACTTAATGTAAGTGTATTTGAATTGTTTTTATTATAGTTAAGAAAAAACGACCATTGACCATTTTTGTCGCAAAAATGTTGTTTTCTCGGCAAACATATACATGGTTACCGAAATTAGGCATATGCTTTTTGAGAAAATAACGTGGTTGCCCTTTTTCAATTAATGAATTGTTGATTGAAACGAGCTCGAGGTCTGTATTTTTTAATTTATTTTTTTATTCAATATTTCGTCTTTTCATTGAAAGACTTCATCGGGAAAATTATTCTGAGTGTACAAAAAGAAAAGAAAATATATTCAAAAACATTGAAATACGTACAAATTTGATGTTACATTCAAAACACTTACGAAAACAACAAAATATTCACCCACTATTGAGTAGAACCTAAGACACCAGCGTCTGTTGTCATACTAACTATTTCTTCCGCCGCTTTGTTTTTTCGAGTCAACCTGCAGCTTTGCGCCAAAATTGTTGCCGCAAACATGTTACATGTTCTCCGGTCCAAAAATAAATGTTTCTCTCGAACAGGGTTGAGGTGATCATATTCTTCTCTGGTGTGGGGGTAATAGGTATTTTTGGGAAATATTATATTCTAAGATTAGATTTTTTATAAACGTTTAAACACATCATATGCTAACCGTTAAACCGAAGGTATTTATTTGTGTATTCGAAGCAAAAATAATCTACCAAAATTGAAGAGAATTCATCAAAAAAAATCTTAGAAAATTTTGCCAAAATTCTTATTTCTATAGAAAATTTTTCGTAATGTCATATAGTACGTTACACTGTACTGTTGACACTATTTCTCATTCTCCTCCGTGGTTTATATACTTTTCTCATCATGTAGTTTTTTGTCAGTAGAAATCCGTAAAAACTTTTTGGTGAACCTAGCTAGCTAGAAGGTATTTCTAGCCATTACTTGGAAAAAGGGGCATGCTGCGCCCATTTTTTTCTAAAATCTTTTTTTTTTATAATTACACGTCATTCAGGTTAAGACACAGTTCGGGATTGGGCTTCAAGTCCATTTTTTAAACCTATACTGATGCTCCTAAAGTCATATTGTACCTATTGTCCTTGAATAACCGACATGTAGCCAATTTAATCGACTGGTTTGACTAAGAGACAAAAACTTAGGCGTTCTTCAAATTTATATTATTTTTCCTACCAATTATGATATGAGCGGGAAAACTTCGGACGACAATTCATCCTCAAGAAATGGACCGCGTAAGTTGAGCAGCCAAGCATCATGCGATTTTGTAGCTTCTAGGACTTATTTTTGTGGAGGCCGGCTACGTCATGGTCTAAAGTTCTACAGAAATAAGCCAGCCAAAATATTACCAGCCTTTGCGAAGACAACATTTCCGAAGAATTCGCGGCTATTCCGGCCCGAAATGCTCGAAAAAAGTTGCCCAAAAATTGGACTTCGAATGGACCACCTAAGGACGCAGCCGCGGTCAACATTTTCAATGAAAATTATCTTCAAAAAGTAAATGTCATGGACCATCTAACGTTTTCAAAATAAAGAACCGATGAGATTTTGCAACATTTTATGCCGTTTTTTTTTTCTTAAATAAGTTATCAAGCTCTTAAACAAAATCACCCTTTATATAAAAAAATGTGTGAAACGTCAAATTATAACTATTGCTCTGTGAGCTATGATACACTCAAAAACAAGGCGACAGAAAATATATGTTTACACTGAAAAAGAAAGCGATTGCCCGGCTTCCAAAGATTTGTACTCTTACTCTAAAATGTTTGTATGGATTTCCGAGCCAAAGAAAAACGGAGAATACAAGGAAGCGGCATTTTTAAGACACAATTCTCTTTTTAAATTTGGGTTTGTGTACTTGCTTTCTAGGAAGCAAATTTTAATTTTCCGTGTTTTTCAGCTTTTTTTCTTCATATTGCCTATCAAAGTCCTTTTAAAAAACAGCTTCACCAGACAAACTTTATTTTTCCAAATTCAGACCCGACTTTCCAGTAGGAATTATCCTAGTGTTATCAAAGTAAAAAACGTCTTATAAAATAAAGTGGTTGCAAAACTGTCCTATATCTTGAACGATTTTCTTTGTAGTCAAGATTAAAAGAAGACAACAAATTTAAGACAGATTTTATTAATTGCAAAGAATTTTTTCAGAATTATTAAAGTCAACTTGGACTCTAGCCAAAAATTTTTTCTTTCCATTTTTTAATCAATCACAATCACAATACGGACTTCATTGAAAATTTCACTAGAGTTGTGGGACATGGAAAAAAAACTTTTTATATGTAGAGAAAATGCGCGCCTTTCTATTTGTGCTAAGCCAAAAATTTGACTCGTATTTTAAAGACACCCCCCCCCCCCCCCCCCCCCCCCTGAAATCTTTGACCTTCACGGACAATATTTTTTTCAGTGAAGTTTAGAAATATTTTAACTAAACTATAAAAGCCGATATGATAGAAAAGTAAATTTTTTCAACAAATTCACAGATTACAAAAATAAGTGTATATTTCGACCATTGTTTAGAAAAATTTAATTTTTTACTTATCTAAGAAAGTATCGTAGTTTGAAGGAAAGGCAAGGAAAGGTATTGGAGTCACGGTTGCACAGTTGATAGCAATTCTACCAACTGTTTGTAGACTGGTAGAATCATGATGTTTTTTGGTAGATTTTGCCAAAATCTTCCTCTCGTTAAAAATTTTCATAGAAATAAAAATTTTGACAAACATTTTTCTATAGAAATAAAAATTTTGACAAAATTTTCTATAGGACTAATTAAAATTTTGACAAAATTTTCTATATAAACAAATTTGAACAAAATTTTCTATAGAAAAAAATTTTGAACAAATTATCTATAGAAATTAAATTTTGCCAAAATTTTCTATAGAAATAAAATTTTGACAAAATTTTCTATAGAAAAAAAATTTTGACAAAATTTTCTATAGAAATAAAATTTTGACAAAATTTTCTATGGAAATAAAATTTTCACAAAATTTTCATATAGAAATGAAGTTTAACAAATTTTCTAATAAGAAATAAAATTTGACAAAATTTCTATAGAAATAAAAATTTTGACAAAATTTTCTATATATATATATATATAAATTTGTTACAAAAAATTTTCATATAGCAAATAAAATTTGAGAAAATTTTCTGAAATTTTGTCAAAATTTTCTATGGAAATAAAAAGTTTACAAAATTTTCTATGGCCCAATAAAATTTTCACAAAATTTTCTATAGAAATAAAATTGACAGAATTTTCTATAGAACTAAAAATTTGGACAAAATTTTTCTATAGAAATAAAAATTTTCGCATAGAAATAAAATTTTAACAAAATTTTCGATAGAAATAAAATTTTGACAAAATTTTCTATAAAAATAACAATTTTGACAAAATTTTCTATAGAAAATAAAATTTGACAAAATTTTCTGTTAAATAACATATTGACAAAATTTCCTTATAGAAATAAAATTTTGACAAAATTTTTCTATAGAAATAAAAATTTTGGACGATATTTTCTATTCGAAATAAATTGACAGAATTTTCTTAGAAATAAAAATTTTGACAAAAATTTTCTATTAGAAATAAAGTTTTGACAAAATTTTTCTATACAATAAAAAATTGCCGGACAAAATTTTCATATAAGAAATAAAATTTTGACAAAAATTTTTTCTAATAGCAAATAAAATTTTTGACAACTTCTATGGAAATAAAATTTTGACAAAATTTTCTATAGCAAATAAAATTTTGAAAACATTTTCTATAGAAATTACAATTTTAACAAAATTTTCTTATTGCAAATAAACATTTTGACAAAATTTTCTATGAAATTAAAATTTTTGACAAAATTTTCTATAGAAATAAAAAATTTGCACAAAAATTTCTATAGAAATAAAAAAATTATGACAAAAATTTTTCTATAAAATAAAATTTTGACAGAATTTTCTATAGAAACTTAAAATTTGGACAAAATTATTCTATAGAAATAAAATTATTAACAAAATTTTCGAATAGAAATTAAAATTTTAACAAAAATTTTTCGATAGAAATTAAATTTTGACAAAATTTTCTATAAAAATAAAATTTTGACAAAATTTTCTATAGAAATAAAATTTTGACAAAATTTTCTGTTGAAATAACATATTGACAAAATTTCCTATACAAATAAAATTTTGACAAAATTTTCTATTAGAAATAAAATTTGACGATATTTTCTATCGAAATAAAATTTTGACAGAATTTTCTTTAGAAATAAAATTTTGACAAAATTTTCTATAGAAATAAAGTTTTGACAAAATTTTCTATAGAATAAAAATTGGGACAAAATTTTCTATAGAAATAAAATTTTGACACATTTTTCTATAGAAATAAAAATTTTGACAAAATTATTCTATAGAAATAAAAATTTTGACAAAATTTTTCATAGCAAGTTAAAAATTTTGACAAAATTTTCTATAGAAATAAAAATTTGACAAAATTTTCTATAGAAATAAAATTTTGACAAAATTTCTATAGAAACAAAATTTTTTGACAAATTTCTATTTGAAATAAAAATTTTGAGGCAAAATCTTTTCTATAAGAAATAAAATTTTGTTGGAAAAATTTTCTATAGAAATAAAATTTTGGTGAAAATTTTCTATAGAAAAAAATTTTGGACAAAATTTTTCTATAGAAATTAAAATGTTGACAAAATCTTTTCTTATTTAGAAATAAAATTTGACGATATTTTCTAATCGAAGTAAAATTTTGACATATTTTCTTATAAGAATAAAATTTTGACAAAATTTTCTATAGAATAAAGTTTTGACAAAATTTTCTAATAGAACTAAAATTGGCGGACAAATTTTTCTATAGAAATAAAATTTTGACAAATTTTTCTATAGCAAATAAAATTTTGACAAAATTTTTCTATAGAAATAAAATTTTGACAAAATTTTCTATAGAAATGAAATTTTGACAAAATTTTCTATAGAAATAAAATTTTGACAAAATTTCTATGGCCAATAAAATTTCACAAATTTTCTATAGAAATAAAATTTTTGACAAAATTTTCTTCTCCTATAGAACTAAAATTTGGACAAAATTTCTATAGAAATAAAATTTTAACAAAATTTTCGATAGAAATAAAATTTTAACAACAAATTTTCGATAGAAATAAATTTGACAAAATTTTCATTAGAAATAAAATTTTTGACAAATTCCTAATAGAAATAAAATTTTGACAAAATTTTCTATAGAAATAAAATTTGACGATATTTTCTATCGAAATAAAATTTGACGATATTTTCTATCGAAATAAAATTTTGACAGAATTTTCTTTAGAAATAAGATTTTGACAAAATTTTCTATAGAAATAAAATTTTGACAAAATTTTCTATAGAACTATAAAAATTTTTGAAAACATTTTCTTATAGAATACAATTTTAAACAAATTTTCATTGCAATAAAACGTTTTGACAAATTTTCTATGGAAATAAAATTTTGACAAAATTTTCTATAGAAATAAAATTTTGACAAAATTTTCTATAGAAATAAAATTATGACAAAATTTTCTATAAAATAAAATTTTTGACAAAAAGTTGCTATAGCAAATAAAATTTTGACATTTTCTATAGAAAAAAATTTTGACAAATTTTCTATAGAAAATAAATTTCGACATTTTGAACAAAATCTGTCATTAGCAAATAAAATTTGAGAAATTTCTATGGAAATAACATTATTAAACAAAATTTTGCTATAGCAAATAAAATTTTGCCATTTTTTAAATAAAAACTTGACAAATTTCTATAGCAATAAAATTTTGACAGGCATTTTCTATAGAACTAAAATTTGTACAAAACGTTCTATAGAAATGAAATTTTAGCAAAATTTTCTATAGAAATAAATTTTGACAAAATGCTATAGGACTTAAAATTTTGACAAAATTTTTATAGAAATAAATGTTGACAAAAGTTCTACAAAAAAAAATTTTGACAAAATTTTTTTAGAAATAAAAATTGCTTGACACAATGTTCTGCAAAAAAAAAATAATAAAATTTTGACAAAAGTTTCTATAGAAATAAAATTTTTCTATTAGAAATAATATTTTTATAAAATTTTCTATAGAAATACAATTATGACAAAATTTTCTATAGAAATAATAGTTTTATAAAATTCTCGAAATAAAATTTTTTGACAAATAAACAAATAACAAAAAACTTCTATAGAAATAACATTGAACAAATTTTTCTATAGAAAGTAACATTTTGACAAAATTTTCTATAGGCCCACAACTACAAAGATGCCTTATTATGATACAACCTATTATATTTGTTTTCGTTTGCCTTGCTAACACACATATTTGGGCAGCCCTCTCTATGTAAGTGCCCCACAAAAATTCAAAATGCGTTCCAAATAAAGAAAATGTGTTAAATAGTATTCTAATACAAACAAAAAATTCCACAGTTAGACCAACCTCCCTACACACGGCAGCTCTCTCGCCTCTCCCTCTAGACACACATTACAATCTAATAAAGGTGCAAAAAAATATAAACAAATACATATAAAAATTCAATTTTAATTCTGCAAACTTAGTTGCGCTATCATTGCTTTCACTTTTTGTTATTTGGTTGCCTAAACAAACAAATACCCCCACACACACACAGTGGCAAAACAAATTTTGTTATCTATGAAAATGGTGAGAGAAACCGAAAGATGGCTCTTGCTTAAGAAGAGGTTGAATAGCAGGAAATGGAATCGGCAAAAAAATATGGAAATGCGATTATCATATAGGACGTCAAAGAAATGCCACAATGATTATGTGATCAAACATATGGCTAAATAATATTATTGGCCCATACAAAGAGAGGGCAAGCCATATTCACAAATTTTGCAAAAAGAAATAGTTATAGACATTATGTTTCTGCAGAATTAACCGAAGGAAAAATAGGTGATTCAAAATCAAAAAGGAAGGACATGAAGATGAATCCATTTAAGAGGCTTGCTTTCTGGTAGTGTTGTTTTCTATTGTACAAGGCCCAAATTAACACCAAGAAATTTTATGTGCTTGATTAAAGAGGACCATTTTCTGTGTTTTTTGATTACTATTTTAGGTAAAGGCCAAGCTACCGTTGGTACCAAACGCGATAAATGTTGTGCCTTTTTATCAACCTTCTTTAAATTCATCCATTATCGATAATTTTTTTTATTTGTTTCAACACCTAAAAATCGCTACAGCTTGGTTTCTTTATCCAGAGAATGTAGAAAATTTATTATCAAATATATATTATTACAAAATATTCAATTAAAATTTAATTGAATGAAACATTTTTATTTTGAAACAAAAATCCAATCACAAAATTGAAATCAATTAATTTTTTTAATTGCATCATACAATTTTTTTAATTGACGCTTCTAACATTATTTGATTTTTTTAATTGATACTATCATTTCTGTGATTGAGGACATTCAATAAAAAAGGTAATTTGCATTAATTATTTTGTGTTTTGAAGACCAAAAATATTGTGTGTGTGTGTATTTATGTAGTGTTTTTAACAAAAAATATAATTTTTAAAAAAAATAATAAATAAAACTTCTAGAGAACGTAGTCACCGGTTGCCACAGTTGCAGTAGAATTTCTACCAAAAATGTATTATGTTATACTAGTTTGCTAGATTGGCTAGAATTCTTTATTTCTTGATAGATTTTTGGCAATAATATTCCTCTCCAATTAAGAGGTACAATTTTCTATAGAAATAAAATTTTGAAACAAATTTCTATAGAAATACAATGTATAAAATTCTTCTATAGAAATAAAATTCTGACAAATTTTTCTATAGAAATAAAATTTTGACAAATTTTTCTATAGAAAACAAATTTTAACAATTTTCCTATTTAGAAATAAAATTTTGACAAAATTTGTTATTTAGAAATAAAATTCTTGCGACAGAATTTTCTATAAGAATAAAATTTGACAGAATTTTCTATAGAAATAAAATTGGACAAAATTTAGCAATAAAGTTTTTGAGAAAATCTTTATAGAAATAAATTTTGCCAGAAAATTTCGTATAGGAAATCAAAATTTTGTCAAAAATTTCTATAGGAAATAAAATTTTTATACAAACTTCAAGAAAATTTGTTAAAAAACTTTCTATACGACAAAATTTTTGGCCAATTTCTACAGAAATAAAATTTTGCGCAAAAATTTTCTAATAGAACATAATAATTTTGTCAAAAGATTTTCTTAATAGAATAAAATCAGAATTTTTTACAAAATTTGTCATAAAAATACGAAAAATTTTAGCAAAATTATCTATAGAAATAAAAATTTTTGCACAAAATTTTCTATAGAAATACAAATTATTTGTCACAAAATTTTTCTATAGAAACAAGATTTTTGACAAAATTTTCTATAGATAATTCTAAATAACTTATATATATGTTCTATAAATCAATTTCAATTTTATAAAAAATAAAAATTTTGACCAAAAATTTTTATATAGAATAAATTTTGGCTAAAATTTCTATAGCAAATTTAAAATTTTAGACAAAACTTTTCTAATAGAAATAAACTCAGCCTTTTTAATCTTTAAATTTGTCTAAAGAAATAAAATCTTTCTAAAATAAAGAAAACTTTCTCATTAGCACAATCATAAAAACATCTTTGACCAAAATTTTCTATAGAAATAAAAATTTTGGGATAAAATTTCTATAGAAACAATAAAAAATATATTTGAATTTCTAATACCAATACATTTTCTATAGAAATAAAATTTTGACAAAATTTTTATTAGCATATTACACTTTTAATTTCTAACAGATATACAATTTTTTGAAAATTTTTTTTTAAAAACAAAATTTTCAAATTTTCTATAAGATATAAATTTTTTAACAAAATTTTCTATAGAACTAAAATTTTTGCCAATTTTTTTTTAAATAAAACTTGACAAAGTTTCTATAGAAATAAAATTTTGACAGAATTTTCTATAGAAATTAAAATTTGGACAACATTTTTTATAGCAATAAAATTTTGAGAAAATTTTCTGTAGCAATAAAGTTTTGAGAAAATTTTTTATAGAAATTAAATTTTGAGAAAATTTTCAATATGAAATAAAAATCGTTGACAAATTGTCAATATAGAAATAAAATTTTGACAAAATTTCTACAGAAATAAAATTTGGAAAAAAAGTTTTCTATAAAGTAAAATTTTGAGAAAATTTCTATAGAAATAAATTTTAACAAAATTTTTCTATAGAAATAAAATTTGACAAAAATTTTCTATTGGAAATAAAATTTTTGATTAAAATTTTCTATAGAAATAAAATTTTGACCAAAATTTTTTATAAGATATACACTTTTAATTTTCTATAGATATTACAATTTTGACAAATTTTTTAAAAAACAAAATTTTTAGCAAATTTTATATTAGATATAAAATTTTTAAACAAAATTTCTATAGAAATTAAAATTAACAAAATTTTCTAAGAAATAAAATCTTAACAAAATTTTCTTATAGAAATAAAATTTTAAACAAAATTTTCGTTATAGAAATAAAATTTTAACAAAATTTTCTATAGAAATAAAATTTTAACAAAATTTTCTATAGAAATAAAATTTTAACAAAATTTTCTATAGAAATAAATATTTAACAAAATTTTCTATAGAAATAAAATTTTGACAATGTTGTCTATAAAAATTTCTTTCGAATGAAACATTTTTTATACTACACAAAAAAAAATCTGATTCAATTACGAAAATTTATTGATCCAGTTAATGTTTTTTAATTTAATGGTCTTCCAATTCACAGCAATGATAGTTCAAATTAAAAAAAATAATTGATACTATTAATTATTTTGATGATTTTTTGTTTCAATAAAAAAATTGTTTGAATCAATTAAATTTTTAATTGAATATTTTTTTTAAACCTCAAGCAAAAAACTTTAATTTGCGAAGCCTTTCCATTGAAAATTGTTTTCTGTGTAACCACAAACTTTGACCAACATTCTTTCAAATAAAATTTTTTAATTTTGGTAGAATTTTTTTCCATTTTGTTAAATTTTATTCAAATTTTGGAGGGCGTTACAAACAACATATGTATTTAGTTTTTTAACTAAAGTCCTAATTTTTACGGAAAAAAAAATTTAAATAGAAAATTATTTCAAAATATTTTGTTATTTTAAATGCTAAGATTTTCTTTTAATTTATCTAATTATAGCTGTTTTTTGTTTTCACGCTATGAGGATATTTTTCAAAAAAAAAAAATTCTCTGAAATGTTTTTGAAAAATTCGTAAGAAAAATCGTGTAACATATCTTCTCGGATCTTCAGTGATTATTTCTTGCTATTGTTGATAGCCGCCGCCATAAGTGAATATTTTTCATCTGATACACAAACACGCGCAAACACTGCAGGACTCGCCGGTCAGCATACATACACATGGTATACCATGACATACATTATTCTTCCTCTAAATGAGCCAATTTTTTTCTTGTGTAACATTTCAAAAGACTTTTATTGCATAATATGATCATGAAATTATATGTAGTGTACTATTTGCATTGCGTAAAAATTATCTATGCTTGACGATATATTTCAGTTGTGGGATGCCGATATGCTTGCAGTTTTCGGGGCATCATCAGAAAATCAATAGAAGGACACACGCATTTGCCATCAGTAGATTTTCTAGAAAACAAAAACAATTTGGAGTACGAAAAGAAAAGTGTGGTCATTGTTAGCAACACTACCAATCGATCGGCATATTATCATGGTTTCCACTCGTACCGAAAAAATCTATCAAAATTTGAAGAAAAATTTACCAAAAATCTACTATATTAAAAAAACTCTTTATGTTCAAATTTCTGTGGTTATTATAAACAAAAAAACATTATTTTTATTTTATTTTATTTTCAATAGAAAATTTAGCCAAAGTTTTTATTGCAAAAGAAAAAATTTTTTCTTCAGAATCTATTTCTACAAAAAAAAAAATTGTCAAAATTTTATTTCTATTGAAAATTTTGTCAAAATTTTATTTCTTATGAAAAAAATTTTTCAAAATTTTATTTCTATGGAAAATTTTATTACAAAATTTTATTTTTCTATAGAAATTTTTGTCAAAAGTTTATTTCTATAGAAATTTAGTCAAAACTTTATTTTTATAAAAAAAATTGCTGAAAATTTTTTTATCTATAGAAAAAATTTCAAATTTATTTTTATAGCAACATTTTGTCAAAATTTTATTTCTATAGAAAATTTTGTCAAAATTTTATTTCTATAGAAAATTTTGTCAAAATTTTATTTTCTATAGAAAATTTTGTCAAAATTTTTATTTCTATAGAAAATTTTATTCAAATTTATTTCTATAGAAAATTTTTGTCAAAATTTATTTCTTAGAAAATTTTGTCAAAATTTTATTTCTATTTAGAAAATTTTGTCAAAATTTTATTTGTCTATAGAAATTTTGTCAAAATTTTTTCTATATTAAGTTTTTGTCAAAAATTTTTATTTCTATAAAATTTGTCAAATTTTATTTCTTATTTAGAAAAATTTTGTCAAGAACTTTTCATATCTACCAGAAAATTTTGTCAAAATGTTATTTCTATCAGACAATTTGCTCAAAAATTGTCATTTCTATAGAAAATTTGTCAAAATTGATATTTCTATAGAAAATTTTGTCCAAAATTCGTATTTCTATAGAAAATTTTTGCAAATATTTATTTCTATCAGAAAATTTCGTCAAAATTTATTCACTTATAGAAAATTTTTCGTCAAAATTTATATTTTCTATAGAAAATTTTGTCAAAAATTTTATTTCTATAGAAAAAAAAAAAAAAATAAAAAATAAAAAAAAAACAATCAAAAAACTTTGTCAAAATTTCTCATTTCTATAGAAAATTTTGTCAAAATTTTTCATATCGATAGAAAATTTTGCTCAAAATTGTATTTCCTATAGAAAAATTTGTTCAAAATTTATTCTAACAAAAATTTTTTCAACATTTATATCTATGGAAAATTTTATTCAAAATTTATTTCTATAGAAAATTTCGTCATTATTTCTATAGAAAAAATTTTCAAATTTATTTTTATAGAACAATTTGTTTCAAAAACTTTATTTCCAAATAGAATAATTTTGTCAAAATTTTATTTCTATAGAAAAATTTTGTCAAAATTTTTATTTCTACAGGAAAAATTATTGCTCAAAAATTGTATTTCTATAGAAAATTTTGCTCAAAAATTTTATTTCTATAGGAAATTTTGTCAAAATTTGTTTTCTAATATAAGATTTTTGTCAAAATTTTGTTTCTACAGAAGATTTTTGTCAAAATTTTATTTCTACAAGAAGATTTTTTGCTCAAATTTTTATTTCTATAGAAAATTTGTTCTCAAAATTTTATTTCCTATAGAAAATTTTTGTTCAAAATTTTCATTTCTATAGAAAATTTTGCTCAAAAATGTCATTCTATAGGAAAATTTTTTGTCGAAATGTTATTTTCTTATAGACAATTTTGTCCAAATTGTATTTCTTTTAGAAAATTTGTCAAAATTGATTTCTTTTAGAAAAATTTTTGCTTCAAAATTGTTTTCTATAGAAAATTTGTCAAAATTTTATTTCTATAGAAAATTTTTGTCAAATTTTATTTCTCTAGAAAATTTTGTCAAAATTTTATTTCTATAGAAAATTTTGTCAAAATTTTGTTTCTATATAAGATTTTGTCAAAATTTATTTCTATAGAAAATTTTGTCAAAATTTTGTTTCTATATAAGATTTTGTCAAAATTTGCATATCTATAGAAAATTTTTGTTCAAAATTTCATTCTATAGACAATTTTGTCAAAATCTGTATTTTCTACTAGAAAATTTTGCTTAAAATTTTTTTTTTCTATAGAAAATTTTTGTTAAATTTTATTTCTATAGAAAATTTGTCAAAATTTTATTTCTATAGAAAATTTTTTCAAAAATTTTATTCTTAGAGAAAATTTTGTCAACTTTTATTTCTATAAGAAAATTTTAATAAAATTTTTATTTCTATAGAAAATTTTTGCAAAACATTTGTTTCTATAAAAAATTTGCTTGGAAATTTTATTGTATAGAAAAAATTTTCAAATTTTATTTTTATTAGACACATTTGTTCAAAATTTTCATATCTCTATAGAAAATGTGTGAGAGCGCAAAATTTTCATTATCTAATAGAAAATTTTTGTCAAAATTTTGTTTTTCTATAAAAAATTGTTGTCAAAATTTTTCTATAAACAATTTTTGTCAAAATTTTATTTCTATAGAAATTTTGTCAAAATTTTATTCTATAGAAAATTTTGTCAAAATTTTATTTCTATAGAAGATTTTATCAAAATTTTATTTCTATATCTAAAGAAAATTTTGTCAAAATGTTATTTCTATAGACAATTTTGTCAAAATGTTATTTATATAGAAATTTTGTTCAAAATTTTTATTTTCTATAGAAAATTTTGTCAAAATTTTAATTTCTATAGAAAATTTTGTCAACATTTTTATTTCTATAGATAAAATTTTGTCAAAATTTTATTTCTATAGAAAATTTTGTCAAAATATTATTTCTATAGACAATTTTGTCAAAAATTTTATTTCTATAGAAATTTTTGTCAAAATTCTATTTCTATAGAAATTTTTTATTTTATTTTATATTTTTTTTTAAATAGACATTATTATTAAACTAAATGTTGACATACACTATTAGCACCCAGCAACGGGGTTGTTTTTTGCCAGCTTCCACACTTTACAAAATTATTCATCAAAAGATTGAAA
>PGFW01021916.1:22325-38536 GCA_003123925.1 Haematobia irritans
AGAGAGAGTTCTCTTTATGGTCCTAAAATCTTAATTTCTAATTTTTTGGCAATTGGATAAAAAAAACTATCGGATTCTTAGAAGCCACAAGAAAAATAAAATCTTTTGAAAAATCGTCTTTTATATGGGGGCTACACCACAATATGGACGCGATGACAACCCGCATTTCAACACACCAATTTGTGTCCTATCAATACCTCTTGAATTTTCAATTTAGGGCAAATCGGATCGAAAAATACACTTCTAAGAGCGAACCAAGAAATCGAAAATATCGGTCGTCATATGGGGGCTATATCAAAACATGGGCCGGAAAATCGGTCCATATGGGGGCTATATCAAAACTGGGGCCGATACGACCATTTTTGGACAGCACCTCTTTTATGGTCTCAAAAACCTCTAAAGATTTCTTAATCTCAGGCAATCGATTTGCAAATAACGGTTTATAGACGCCCAAAGAAGTAAAATCGGGAGATCGGAAATATGGGGGCTATACGCCGAAACATGGACCGACTACACTTCATTTTCGACACACCATTTGTGGTCTTAAATACCTCTAGATTTCCAATTTCAAGGCGTAATCGGGATAGAAAAATGCACTTTCTAGACGCCCAGAAACAGTAAAATCGGGAATCATCTATATGGGGCTATATCAAAACATGGACAGATACAGACATTTATGACAAAACTCGTTTTACTGGTATCCGCAAATACCTTAATAGATCTTCTAATTTAGCATCAATTGGATAGAATGCAGACTTTCCAGACGCCCAAGAAGTGCAAAATCGGGGAGATCGGTCTACTATGGCGGGCTTAGCCAACACACATGGACGCGATCCCATATCTCGACACACCAATTTGTGGTTCTTAAAATACTCTAGTATGTCAAATTTCAGGCAAATCGGATAGCAAAATATCACTTCTAGATCGCCCAAGCAGCCGAAAATCGGGAACGACGGTGCAATAATGGGGGCTACACAAAACATGGACGCGATAGCCATTTCAATTTTGTGCGGGTTTTTAACAAACTTTTTAATGATCTAAAATACCTCTAGATTTCCAATTTCAGGCAATTAGATAAAAACTTACGGTTTTAATAAAGCTAATTAATTATATCCTGCACCACATGGTGGAAACAGGGTATTATAAGTTAGTGCAGTATTTGAAACACCCAGGAGACGAGTAATAGCACACATGGTGTCTTGTGGCAAAACAATGCTCAGGGTGGCTCTCTGAGCGATATATGCCAGTGTCCGTGCTGTCGGCGTGAACATTTTGTATAATTGAAAGTACTAGGTCAAGTTAAGCCCCATCGCCAAATTTGGCAACAAGGTATGTGTTTTCTGACTCAGAATAGGAACCTATTGAATTTTGGAAGAATCGTTCAGATTTAGATATAGCTCAGGAGCCACACGGTGGTGCAATGGTTGAGTATGACGCCTTGCATACCATGTCGGTGGAGGTTCGATTCCATGATTCGACCGACAGACAAAAAGTTTTTCAGCAGTTGGGATTATTTCCAGCTCAGTATGCCTGTGACATATTCTGAGGTTTTCAAATAGCTCTCGTATAGGTTTCGCGCTGCAATGTGGGAAACGCCGTTCAGGATCGGCATAAAAGGAGGTCCTTGTCATTGAGCTTAACATGGAATTGGGCAGCACTCAGTGATAAGGAGAGAAGTTTGCACAAATGTGGTATCAACAATGGACTGAATAGTACTAAGTGAGCTCTGAATAGCATCGGGGCTGCCGAATAACCAACTAACTAAAACTTACTAGATATAGCTCCAATATATCATTCGCCCGATATGGACTTAAATGGCCACAGAAGCCAGAGTTTACCCTAATTTGCTTAAAATTTTGCACAAGAAGAACAATTAGTACTAATAAGTTCCAAGTGTGCCAATATCGTTCAGATTTTAGATATGCTCCATACTATACACGTATCGCGCGCAAGCGCGACGTTTTACACTCATATGACCACAGTGGCCATCTTTTTAACTCCGATTTAATTGAATTTTGCATCAGAGAGTAGAATTAGCATTGTAGCTATGCGTTCAAATTTGGTTGAAATCGGTTCAGATTTTAGATATAGCTCCCATACATATACTTTCGCCGCCGATTTACACTCATATGACACAGAGGCCAATTTTTGCTTGCCGATTTAGTTTGAAATTTTGTACAGGGAGTAGAATTAGCATTGTAGAGTATGCGTGCCAAATTTGGTTGAAATCGTTCCGATTTAGATATAGCTTCCATATATATGTTTTTCTGATTTTCGAGCAAAATGGTCAAAATACAACAAATTTTCCTTATAAAATCGCACTGCCTTAGTCAAAAGTTGTAAAAATGACTCTAATTTTTCCTAGACTTTAATACATATATATTCGAGTGATAAATCATAAATAAACTTTTGCGAAGTTTCCTTAAAATTGCTTCAGATTTAAATTTTTCCCATATTTATACCCTTCACCACTACTGTGGTACAGGGTATAATAAGTTTGTGCATTTGTATGTAACGCCAAGAAGGAAAAGTCTGAGACCCATCGTTTAGTAATACGATCGTCTTAGAATTAATATTCTGAGCGATTTAGGATGTCCGTCTGTCTGTCTGTCCTGTCTGCCTGTCTGTCGCTGTCTTCTGTCACTGCTGTCGTCTGTCTGTTGATGTATTTTTGTGTGGCAAAGCTAAGCTCGCAAGTTTTAGTCGATCTGTCCTAAAATTTTGGTATGGGTCCTGTTCGGCTCAAGCAACGATCCCTATTGATTTGGAAAAATCGGTTCAGATTTAGATATTAGCTGTCATATATATATTTTCACCGATCTGGTACATAATTGGCCGTGTATATCAACCGATCTTCCTTAAATTCGTACATTTCAGATATTTTATGAGTTCTCGAATAACTTGCAAATACATCCAAATCGGTTCAGATTTAGATATAGCTCCCATATATAGCTTTCGCCCGATTTACATCCTTTGCCACAGAGGCAATTTTTTGCTTCCGATTTAGTTGAAATTTTGCACAGGAGTAGAATTAGCATTATAGCTAATGCGTGTCAAATTTGGTGGAAATCGTTCAGATTTAGATATAGCTCACCATATTATGCTTTTCGCCCGATTTACACTCCTATGCCCAGAGGCCAATCTTTTACTCCGATTTAATTGAAATTTTGCACAGGGAGTAGAATGAGCATTGTAGCTATGCGTGCCAAATTTGGTTGAAATCGGTTCAGATTTAGATATAGCTCCAATATATAGCTTTCGCCCGATTTACACTCATATGACCACAGAGGCTAATTTTTTGGTCCGATTTAGTTGAAATTTTGCACAGGGAGTAGAATTAGCATTGTTGCTACGCGTGCCAAATTTGGTTGAAATCGGTTCAGATTTAGATATAGCTCCATATATATGTTTTTCTGATTTCGACAAAAATTGTCAAAATACCAAATTTTCCTTGTAAAATCGCCACTGCTTAGTCGAATAGTTGAAAAAATTACCCTAATTTTCTTAAGCTTCTAATACATATATATCGAGCGATAAATCATAAATAAACTTTTGCGAAATTTCCTTAAAATGCTTCGGATTTATATGTTTTCCCATATTTTTTACTAACATTGTGTTCCACCCTCAGTGCATTAGCCATTAAATTTTAAGTCTATAGATTTTGTAGAGTCTTAAATTCTGTCCAGATCGAGTGATATTTACATACATTTATGTTATTTGGGACAAAACCTTTATATATGCCCCCAACACATTTGACAGATGTGATATGGTATCGAAAATTTAGATCTACAAAGTGGTGCAGGGTATAATATAGTCGGCCCCGCCCGAGAGAATTTATTCCGAAATCAATTGTAACAGACTGAACAAACGAAATATTGTCCGTCGCTAGCCACTTCTTTTTCCCATATTTCTAGCAGCATACGAATATCGCCATATAGACTGATCTATAGTTTGTGTTAAAGTGTTAACTTTTTTAGATTGCTTATAGTAGTTTTTTCTTGTCGATTCTGTTTCATCTGTTCAGTCTATAATTTTCATTTGGTTTCCCTGAATTTGGAGGCTCTAGGCAATACATAAGTTAAATGTGTTTTTGAAGTTTTTAAATTTTAAACTCATATTGAATACAGACAATGATCACACAATTCTCTTCATGCCACACGGAAAAATGTTGAATGTATGCTTTGTCCCAAAAAAAGAAAAACAAGTATACACGGCCGTAATTTCGGCCAGGCCGAAGCTTATGTACCCTCCACCATGGATTGCGTAAAAAGTTTACTGAAAGCTGATCATCCACATCGAATTACTTGGTTGCGGTAACACTTGCCGATGCAAAGTATCTTAAAACTTCCTAACAAAGTAATATACTACCACACTAGTCCATTACGTGGTATTATATTAAACAAAAAAGGCCGATTAATACGTATATAATTTAAGTTTAAATTTCTATACAAATAATATTTTGACAAATTATTCTATAGAAGTTAAAATTTGGAAAAAAAAAAATTTAAAGCAAATTTTATAGAAATAAAATTTTGACAAAATTTTCCTATAGAAATAAAATTTTGACAAAATTTTTCTATAGAAATCAAATTGACAAAAAATTTTGTATGGAAATAACATTTTGGCAAAGATTTTTTCTATAAAAATAAAAGTTTTGGTAGATTATTTTTTGTCAAGTCGGCAACATTGAGTTATGAACGCGATACAGACCAATTTTTTTGTGTGATTGGGGAGGGGGGGGGGGGAGGGGGGGGGGGGGGAAGGGGGGGGTGGGTGGGCGGGGGGGGGGGGAGGGGGGGGGGGAGGGGGGTGGAGGGGGGGGGGGGGGGGGGGGGGGGGGGGTTGGGGGGGGGGGTGGTGGGGGGGGGGGGGGAGGGTGGGGGGGGGGTGGGGGGGGCGGGCTTTGGTGCAGTTATGGGTGCATCGGTTGTCTATATATAACTATAGACAGACTATGGACGCAATTTTGGCATAGTTAAGTTAGTGGCGCTTTATACTAATTAACCAAATTTCAATTCAAGCCGGATGGATTGAATTTTGCTTCACTCCAAGAGGCTCCAGAGATCAAAACTCGGAACGGGTTTATATGGGGGCTATTTATATTATGGACCGTATTGGACCAATTCTTGCGTCGTTTGTTAGAGACCACCATTGTAAATTCGGCAATCGGCTACGAATTTTGGCTTCTCGCAAGAGCTCCGGAGGACAAATCTGGGGATCGAGTTTAATATTTAATATAATATGTATGGACCGATATGGACCGCCAATTCTTGCATGGTTGTTAAAGACCATATCTAGCACAATGTACGCAACTTTCAAACTCACTCGCATGAAATTTGCTCCTCCAAGACGGCTCCAAAAACCACATCTCGGGAAAATCGTTTCTTATGGGGCTATATATTATGGATGAATATGGACCACGTTTTGCATATGGTTTGTTAAATTATCATATACAATCATTTCAACGTACCAAATTCAAGCAGCTATCGGATGAAATTTTGATTATCTCCTAAAGACCCGGAGGTCAATATCTGGGGATGCGGTTTATATGGGACTATATATAATTAATTGTTGATTTTTGTTGTTTGCAGGGCTTGTATTTGCTGTATGCGTCTTATAGGAACCAAATTCTGCATGGTTGTTGGATACCATTAATACTCACACTCAAAAAGTGACCTATATTTTCACTAAAGCTGATTTAATTCTCTTTTAGTTCATGGAATTATATACGTTTTAAGAAAGTTTCCATGCCATTTACATTTGCGTACGTAAGTTAACTAACTAAAGCAGGAAGAAAAATTATACACACATTGAAGTTAATAAAGATGAACTAAAATTCGTGTCTCCCGCACAAAATAGATTCAGCAATTCCTGTAGTATTTTGTACATTTGTAGCCAATAATGCGTCCATCATCGAACTTCGTATGGCACTAAAAGACATTTTTTGCAATTTTGAACATCCATTTTTTTCCTTCAAACTACGATAATTTTTCTATTAATAAGTGAGATAATTAATTTTGTCTATAAATCTTCTCAATATTTGTCGAACAATCGTGTGTAGCTTGTTTTTTTGGGCGAAATCGGAGCGACATCTGCGTTTAATAATACTGTTAGTTAAAAATTTATTAAAAATTAATCAATTTTTCAACAATTATCTAAGATTTTACCTTTCCTGTGGGTTCATTGTTTTTTCAGTTTAATCATTCACGTAAACCAAAAATTTCATCAACCGAATGGAAGATTTTGCTCTTCTTTCCAAGGGCTCGGAGGTCAAAACCCCCCCTCATGGGGATCCGGTTTCATAAGGGGCCTATTATATAAATTATGGACCGAATATCGACCAATTTTTGCATGGGAGTTTTGAGGCATATATTAACACCAACGTTACCAAATCAAATGAATATGAATCATGAATGGGAATTTTGGGTCTTTCCAAGAGGCTCCGGAGGTCAAATCTGGTGATCGGTTTATTATGGGCGTATATATATACTGTTATGGACCGATGTGGACCAATTTTTGCTTGTTGTAAGATACCATATAACTGACACCATGTAACCAAATTTAAGCCGGATCGATGAAATTTGCTTCTCTTAGGAGGCGTCGCAGCCAAATCCGGGGGAATCGGTTTATATGGCGGGCTATATATAATTTATGGCACCCGATATGGACCATTTTCAATGGTTGTTTAGATACCATAAACTATTAACACCATGTAGGCGACCGAATCGGATGAAATTTGCTTCCTTAGGAGGGCCTCGCAAGCCAAATCTTGGGGATCGGTTTTTATATGGGTGCTACTATGATAATTATGGACCGATGTTTGAGGTCAATTTTTTGCATGGTTGTTGAGACATATACTGAACACATGTACAAAATTTCATGCGGATCGAATGAAATTTGCTTTCTCTTCAGAGGCCAAATGGGGGATCGGTTTATATGGGGGCTATATATAATTTATGGACCGATGTGGACCAAGTTTTTGCATGTTGTTTAGAGAACTATCATATTAACACCATGTAGCGAAATTTCAGCTCGGATCGGATGAAATTTTGCTTCTTAGAGGCCTCGCAAGCCAAATGGGGGATCGTTTTATATGGGGGCTATATATATCTTAGGGACGATGTGGACCAGATTTTTGCAATGGTTGTTAGGAGACATATTACTAACACTCATTAAGGCTAAATTTCAGTCGGATCGGAATGAAATTTGCTTCTTTAGGAGGCCTCGCAAGCCAAATCGGGGAATCGGTTTTATATGGTGGCTATAATATAATTATGGACCGATGTTGACCAATTTCTTGCATGGTTATTAGAAATCATATACTAACACCAACGTACCAAATTTCAGACAGATCGATGAAATTTGCCTTCTGTCTTAGAGCAATCGCGAAGCCAAATTTGGTGGGTCCGTTAATATGGGGGTATACGTAAAAGTGGATCCGATATGGACCAATTTTTGCGTGGTTGTAGACCACCTATATAACTTACCACCAAATGTAACCAAGTTTCAGACGGATCGGAGTGAAATTTGCTTCTTTTAGAGCTATCGAAAGCCAAATTTGGGGTCCGTTTAATATTGCGGACTATCGTAAAACTGGACCGATATGGCCCATTTTGCAATACCATCTGACCTACATCAAATAACAACTACTTGTCCAAGTTTCAAGTCATAGCTTGTTTCGTTCGGAAGTTAGCGTTGAATTTCAGAACAGACGACGTCGCGGCGGACGGAGGAACATGCTCAGATCGACTCAGAATTTCAGCACGGACCAGAATATATATACTTTTAATGGGATCCTTGAGCAATATTTCGATGTGTTACAAACGGAATGACAAATTTAATATACCGCCTCCTCAAATATGGTGGAGGGTATAAAACCGAGAAAAAGTCCTGAGTTGGTGTATACAAGGGGTCTCCGACTGCTATGAGTAAGGGAAAAAGCATTATTTTATATATGCCCTCTCGGGATTAATACGTGTTTTGTAGAAAAACAAAGAACTCCAAGTGTCCACCAGCATTGATGATGTTTGGCATAACAATTTTTTTCCCCAAATTTTTATTTTTTGGTGTGTTTCAACAATTACTGGGAGATTGTTTTAAAACTACTACTTACTGTTTTTAATTCTTTGTTGAGGTTAACTGGCAAAAAAGTTTGTTTGGCAATAAATATTTTTTGGAATTGTTTAGAGGCAGCTATGAAGACATAGAAAAAAAAAACTTCGCTAAAAGCAGGACTCTGGAGACAATCACCAATGGAATCAACATGCAATCAAGGACAAATACATCGATAGTGACAAAATCAATGCTTTTTGGGAAATGGCCCCTAAGGCATGAAAGCACAAGAGCACAACAAGCCACATAAAAAGTTTTCCCATACATACATATAGTAATGGATTTTAATTTTTTACTAATTCATGACATTGCTCTTCGCTCATTATTATTTTATCATGACAAGAGAGGAAAGGTCCCATCCCATTAAATAGATATTTAATAACGTTTAGATATATACTAAAATGTATGATTAACATGAGGACCTATAGAAAAAATACTTACCAAAAATCAAAACAAGCAAGGAAAGTCTAAAGTCGGGCGGGGCCGATTATATTTACACTGCACCACTTTTGTAGACTAAAATTTTCCGATATCCATATCACATCCGTCATGTGTTGGGGCTGATATATAAAAGGTTTGTCCCAAATACATATCATTTACATATCAACGATCTGTAGGCGAATCTTGAATAGCTTCTACAATAATGTAGACTCAAATTTAAGTAGACTAATGCAGCTGGCGGAACATAATGTTTATACAAAAATATGGAGACATTTCAATCTGAAGCAATTTTAAGGAATTCGCCAATACGTCTTGTTTATGATTTAATCGCTCGATAATATATACTATTTATGAAAGTTTAGGAAAGTTAGAGTTCATTTTTACAACTTTTCGACTAAGCAGGTGCGATTTAAACAAGGACAAATGTTGGTAATTTTGATCCATTTTTGTCGAAATCGGGAAAACATATATATGGGAGCTTATATCTAAATTCTAAACCGATTGTCAACCAAATTTGGCACGGCATAGCATACAATGCTAAATTCTACTCCCTTGTGCAAGAAATTTCAACTAAGATCGGATTTAAAAAATTAGGCCTCTGTGGCCATCATGAGTTGTAAATCCGGCGAAGAGCTATATATGGGGCATATATCCAATCTGAACCAATTTGCTGATATTTCAAAGTTTTTTCGAACTCATAAAATATTCGGATGTACTGGAATTTTGAGAGATCGGTTTGATATACAGTCGCCAATTTGACCAGATCGTGAAAAATATATATGGCAGCTATATCTAAAATCTGAACGTCGATTTTTTCCAAAATCATAGGGATCGTCTTTTGAGGCCGAAACAGGTCTCTATACCCAAATTTTAGGACATCGGACTAAAAACCGCGAGCTGTGACTTTGCAACACAAAATACACCACAGACAGAGCGACGGATCAGACAGAACAGACAGACGACAATCCGCTAAATCGTCTCCAGAATTTAATTCCTACAAGACGATCGGTATAACTAAACGATGGGTCTTCGACTTTTTGCCTTCTTGGACGTTAGCAATAGAAAATGCACAAATTATATTACCTGTACCAAATTTAGTGGTTGAAGTGGTATAAATATAAACGTTCAAAATTGAAACGGGAAATACGTAAACTAACGCAGCTTTTACTCCGTAAGTTGTTAGACATTTTCTAACCCTTGTTTTTTATACCCTCCACCATTATGGATGGGGGGTATATTAACTTTGTCATTCCGTTTGTAAAATCGGAAATATTGCTCTAGATCCCAATAACGTATTATATATTCTTGGGTTCGCTGGTGATTCTTAATCGACTTTAAGCATTTCCGTCCCGTCAGGCCTGTTTGAGATCACACGCGTAACTTCCGTTACGAAACAAGCTATCGATCTTGAAACTTGGCACAAGTAGTTGTTATTGATTTAGGTCAGATGGGATTGTAATGGGCATAATCGGGTTCATCCACTTTTAGCACTATAGCCCCAATATAAACGGACCTCCAGATTTGGCTTGCGGAGCCTGCAAAGATGCACCATTTCATCCGATCCGGCTTGATATTTGGTTAGCACAGTGTTGATATTATGCTCTCTAACACCATGTAAAAATTTGGTCGAACATCGTCCTATAATTTATATTATAGTTCCCATATAAACAATCCCCCAGATGTTGGGCTTGCGGGGCAGCGTGCCAATTTAGCCTTTTTCCCTGCTAGATTTGGCTTTTTTTGAAGACGTTTAGCGGAAAAATAATGCATTTAGCTTTTAGCTTTTTTTTGGCTTTTTTTTCATGACCGCTTCTTAGCTATTTTTAGCTCTTTTTTATTTTGAGCATGTTTCTATTGAAAATATGAATAAATCGGCGTTTTTATTCTAAGCCTTGCTGCAAGTATAAGGTTCCACATATTTCAAAGGCTCAGTTGAAACATTAATAATGAATGTCCAGACATTTATGCGGGCATTTTTTGTAGCAAATACACTTGTTGTAAAAAGTTTTTCATTATTATACATAAAATTTATCGTAAACTTTAACATCTACTATTACCAATACAAATTTGTTAGATAAACTGTCAGTAAAATATTTGGGAATTATCATTTGACTCGTTTATCCTTTTTATGTTATTATAATATTCTAAGTTATTACGATATGTATTAAATTAAAATAAGTAAATGTGAATGCTTTTGTGCACTGAAAAATATTGTCGTCTTACTTAAAATACGAAAGCGAATTTTTGGTTGATAATAGCATTTGTGAATTTTCTTTTATATACAACTGTTTTCCTTGTCCAAGATACGATAAAGTCGTTTTTGTCCTTATCACCATTAAGTGATGGGTATTTTTCGTGAAAGAAGGAAGAAATTAATGAAATGTCTTTAAATGTGAGAGTTTTTGCATCTTAACCAAAACCAAAATAGCGTTAAAATAGAAGATGATTTTTTCAACACTTTTTATTTAAAAACGTATATATACAATAATTTCTACTTTTGAAGTCGAGTCTGAATTTGGAAATTTAAGGTTGGCGTTAGCGACATTTTTAAAGCAAGTTTTGCATAGCTCATGAAAAAGGAAAATGTTTTTTACTGGGAAATGTAAACATAGGTATTTTTACAATTTAAATAAAAAGTAATGTATTTCCGAATTTTTCAACATTTCAAAATCCCAAACATAAAATTTTTTTAAAAAATGACAAATCATTTTTTACTGCAATCCAAAAGCATGCTTAGATCATTTAATATTTTAAATAAGAGGCCGTATGCACCTCTAGCCGAAAAATTTCATTCGCCGATAAGAAAATGCCATTGCTATTTATGCTAACGAAATTTTTCGTGTAGCGTTCAAGTTTTAAGTCTGGCTACGCACCTCTAATGAAAATAACAGGGTTGTCAAAGATATTTTGGCAGCAACCAAACATTTATTCTTAAATTACAATCATTGTGTGGCGTAAAAGTTTTAAAAGGTTGTAAATAATAAACAATTTATTTGAGGAATATTTGGAAGCATATATTAACAATTTTTAAAAAGCGTTACTGTTTAAAAGTTTGTGTACACAGCTCGTTTTTTTGTTGTAGACTTAAATGAAATTTTTGCTATCGCTGAAATTTCGCATAGAGGTTGCATACCGGCCTTTACAAGTAAATAAAATAGAGGTGTTGGGAAGGTACTTCCCACAAAACGAAGGACTTCCAGTAAAAAATTGGTTGTGAATAGTGAATCCAGAAATGTATCGAATACCAGACAGAGCTAATATGCCTTAGATATTGTTACAGTCTCACAGAAGTGGAATTAACATGAAAATAATATGCCATATTGTATACGTGAAATAAAGCCCTTTAAGTTTGTTAAATTTCTAATCGCAACAAAATATGTGCACTTTTGATTACAAAAAATTTAGCTTGTTTATTCTTAGCTATTTTTTAGCATTTTTAACCTTTTTTTTAGGCATAATTTTTTTTGGGCAAATCTAGCGGTTTTGGTGAAAACAATTCTGGCAAGCGCTGTTTGCGGGCCATATAAGAGAAGCAAATTTCATCGATCCGGCCAAGATGTTGGTATAACGGTCTCTCCAACAACCATGGCAAAAATTGGTCCACATCGGTCCATAATTTATATTAAGTTCCATATATAACGATCCCCCCCAGATTTGGTTGCGTGCTATAAAGAAAGCAAATTTCATCCTCGATTCCGGCCAAGATGTTGGTATAATCGGTCTCTCAACAAGCAGGCAAGAAATTGAGTCCCACATTGATCCATAATTATATATACGTTCCCGATATATACGCGATCCCAGGATTGGCTTGCGGGGCATATAAGTAGAAGTAAATTTCACCGTATACGTTGAATTTGGTAGTGGTGAAGCTCATATTGATTATCTAACCATGCCAGAATTGATTCCATAATCGGTCCATAATTATAATATATGCCTTTATATTAAACGCGATCCCCAGATTTGACCTTCTCGGAGCCTCTTGAACGACGGAAAATTCCAACGATCCGTTTGAAATTTGGATACCATTTCGCTATGTATGGCTCGAATAAAAACCATGCCAAATTTGGTCGGCGTATGCAATTCTTTATTATATATATGCCCCCAAATAAACCGATCTACAATCACAAGAAAATCACCTATTTGCCACTCGAGCCCAAAAAGTAATCACTCAAAATTGTTATTGCCTATAGAAAATTTTGTCAAAATATAATTTCTATAAAAAAAAAATTCGTCAAAAATTTATTTCTATAAGAAAATTTTGTCCAGAATAATTATTTCTGTATAAAATTTTGTAAAATTCTATTTTCCATAGAGAAATTTATAAGCTTTTCATAGTTGGAGGGATATTTGGCAAAATCTTTCTTCCAAAACATAAAAATTCTAAATCAATCTAAACCAAACAGTAAAAAAAACTGCCATTTTGTGGTAAGACTTCGTGTTCATAAAATTGTATAGTAGCACCATATAAAGCATCACCCATATTTAAATTCTGGCTCTATAATTACAGCACAAACAAGTTCATATCGGTTCGTAAGTATTTCTTCCCTCAATATATACCCGGGTCAAGGAAACTGATATATACGTATTTGAATCGACCTTTCTTTTGTCTACTACATATCTCGTAATGGACTATTTACAATTTTGAAGATGATATTAAAAGTTTTTAAGATTGCCTTGATCAATCGCAGCAACCGGCCAAGTAAATTTAATTGTTGGATGACCGTCTTTAGTCGACAGCCAATGTGATCGATTTATAATGGCGGCTATATATAATTATGTGAGCGATGTGAACGAACTTTTTGCATGGCGGTTTTGTTAGAGACGCGATATACTAACAACATGTACCAAATTTCAGCCGGATCGGATGAAATTTGATTCTCTTAGAGGCTCTGCTAGCCAAATCTGGGGATGGTTTAATGTTGAGGGCTATCAATAGTAATTATGGACCGAGTGGAACCAATTTTGGCATGGTTGTTAGAGAACATATACGCAAACACCATGTTTACTAAATTTCAAGCTCGGATCGGAATGAAATTTGACTTCTCTTAGAGGCTGTCAAGCCAAAATCGTGGGTCGGTTTATATGGGCCTATATAGTAAATTATTGATCGATGTGACCAATATTTGCATGTTTTGTTTGAGACCATATACGCCACACCATGACCAAATTTCATGTCGGATAGATGAAATTTGCTTCTCTTAAGGGCTATGCAAGCCAAAATCTGGGTGGTCCGTTTATATGGGGGTCTATACGTAAAAGTGACACCGATATGGCCATTTGGCAATACTATCGCGACCTAACATCAATTAGACACTACTTGTGCCAAGTTTCAAGTCGATAGCTTAGTTTCGGGTTCGGAAGTATTTTACGTGATTTAAACAGACAGACGGATCGGACGGAGATGTTTAGATCCAGCGTCGAAATTTCACGCACGACGCCAAGAATATAATATTCTTTATGGGGTTTCGGGCAATACTTTCGATGTGTCTTACAAACGGAATGTCAAAGTTAATGTACTCCCACCCTAACTGGTGGATGGTAATAAAAATGGGCTACATCGTGTCCAAGGTTTTGATATAGCCCTCATATAAACGGATTTCCCACGATTTGGAGTCTTTAGGCTTGTCAAGAAACCGTATTTTTTCTATCCGATTTACCTGAAATGTTTATAATATCAGACTTATTTGAAGAACACGTAAAGGTGTGCTTAAAATGTGCTAATTCGCAGATGTGGGGTCTTGGGCTTCTAGAAACCGTAAGTTTTTATTCGATTATGCTGTTAAATTGGAATTCTACGAGGTATTTTATGGCCCAAAAATAGGTGTGGGAAAATTGGTGTCTATCGTTCCATCTTTGTTGCTATCAGCCTCAATATAGACCGATCTCGCAGATTTTACACCTTGGACTTCTATATGACTGTCATTTTCTTCCGAAGTTGGCTTGAAAATTGGAATTGGTAACGAGGTAATTTTAGGCCCGGGCAAAATAGGTGTACCGAAATGGTGGGCTTACCGTTTGATGCAACTAATGAAATGATACTCAGGAGCTTTATATTAAACTGGGAATTTATCATTTTAACTGAATAACTGTGGTGATAAAAGGCCGCAGGGTGATTTTTATATTCAACGATAATTACTCGGCATATGGTTTCAAAGTCTCTAGAAAATTTTTTGGACACACTGAAATTTGGAGTCCAATTTATTGCTACTTACTGATTACCACTTGATCCGATCGATGGTTTGCATGTCCTTGGATGATCCACGCATTTTCGTTCTTATATCAAGGAAGCATAAAATTGGGTCTATTCGCTTATAGAGTCAAAAGAGAGTCGTTTTATAAACTTTGTCTACAAATGGCATTATTCATGAGAAAAGCTTGTGCAAAAGCGATGGAAAATACTTCCAATTTGATCAAGTCCTGTTAAATCTCTTTTTCGAATTATTAATTATTCAGAACATTGGAAAAAATGCCGCACATTTTGAATTTGCACTTTTGATCAAAATCTGCATTTGATTGGAATCAGTCAGAATAAAGTAGAAAATTCTAAAACCTTAAAGAAGGATATTACATCACCAACTCCCATACACAGGTGACTTTGTGCTTTACAGCGATATCGTCTTCTTTTATTGTGTAAATTTTCTATGGCAAAAAGTTTGTGAAATATGAGCAAACTCAATTGTCTAGGGCTCGCGTGGCTTAGTTGATTGTTTGCTCCTTTCTCCAAATGCTGAGTGAATAAATATTGATCGGATGATATTATCTTAACTGCATTGGACGTTTTTTATTATGATTCTCTCTCAATAATCTACATTGAATTTCAAATGGTTTTACTTCCATTTTATCTTTTGTGCAGCTTTCCTTTGAAACTTTGAATATTCAATGTGTTTATGACCTTTTTGTTCTGTTTTGTTGTCATTGTATATCGCTGGCATGGGTGTCAAAAGCCAAAACACTTCTAATCGGTTTGAAATTCAGCTCATATTTCCATTTGTAACGTTTGAAAATAATGCTATGGAAGTATTTTAATGGAAACTTTATTATCAAACGAGTAAGAAGTGATGTCATTTATATATCACGATGGCTGTTTCAGTTACACAAAGTAGAAAGTAAACTATAACTTATTTATAAATGATGTTCTATTTATCATAGAAGTTTACTTCGGGATATTGTGGATTTGATTTAATGCTTTGTAAAAGGAAAGATTCACGTTGGAAAACTTTTCGCATCAATGGAACGTGGTTTTAAGAATTAGTCAAATTAGATTTATAACATATTAGAATATATGTTTTTTGAAAAACATGTAAAGTAGAAGAATTAAATAATCGAGGTTACGATTCTCACTAGTATGAACAAGTATTACAGCAGTAAGTTCGGTCCGGTAGAATACTTAAAATAGCCACCAACCAAATGAATCAAAATATACACTACTTTTAACTTAGGGAGCGACCGTGGTGCAATGGTTAGCATGCCCGCCTTGCATACATAAGGTCGTGGGTTCGGATTCCTGCTACGACCAAACACCAAAAAGTTTTTCAGCGGTGGATTATCCCACCTCAGTAAAATGCTGTGCGACCGTTTCTGAGGTTTCAAAGCTTCTCTAAGTGGTTTTCACTGGCATGTGGAAGCCGTTCGGACTCGGCTAATAACAATGAGGTCCC
>PGFW01021917.1:11380-23633 GCA_003123925.1 Haematobia irritans
AAGAAGATACAAAATTTTCTAAAATAAATTTTGACAAAATATTCATGGAATAAAATTTTGAAAAATTTCTATAGAAAATATATAAATTTTGAACAAAATTTTCTACAGATAAATTTTGACAAATATTTTCTATATGCAAAAAAATTGTTTACAAAATGTTTCTGTGAAAAAAAATAATTTGACAAATTTTCTATAGCAAAAAAATTTATCAAAAGTTTTCTATAGCAAAAAATAAATTTTTGACAAAATTTTCTATTAGAAAAAAAATTTGACAAAATTTTTCTATGGCAAAAAATTTGACATAAATTGGTCTATAGCAAAGAAAATTTTGACAAAATTGGTTAAGGCTAGATTGTTTGGATTATATAACGGTAACAAAATAGCGCGAACTATTAACGCTTGAATTCATCACAATATAAATTTATTTTTGAAATAAATTTTTTGGGCGTCCAGATGACAAATGTCGTTTCTAGCGAATTTATTTGGCTATCCACTCTATTATTGTTTTCTATCAAAAACTCCATTTGTATTGATTCAATGATTGATTGCAATTTCATTTTCAAAACTATAAACATTTGTATATTTATTTACAAATCTTTAATTAACGAGCTAATTGGATCATGAAGATTATGGAATTGGTTATTATTAGTTTATCTGAAAAGAAAATGCAGATACCCAATCTCCACAAGCTAACTTCTAGACCATAGTTAACATTACTGGTTAAGGCAATTTCCATAGTCCTATTAAGTATAGCGGGGAGAGAATGATATCAGCTTGGGTTGTATTATTGATCAATTATATTATTTGAAGATTCTTAACATATATTCTCGTTTGATTCTAATTCAGAACGTCTCGAAGGAATTTTTGGTATATCAGAGGGAGGAACATTTAAGTCTAACTTATGAAATGGGTTTTGAAGCCTGGCAGAACGTTTACGACGAAATGAATCCAATCAACCATCATAACGATTGAATCATATGTGGATTTCTGTAAAGATGTTTCACGTCAAAATCTGAGTAGTCTACTCTGAGCGGGGCTCAACTGGCACATTTTTAATTACGTGTCCTTCCGCTGGACATTAATGCCCTACTTGGTTGTTTATTAAAAGTGTATCAATCATTAGTTATTATATAGTGAAACTGAAGTGGTTTTGGTTTTGCTCGTCAGCCAATACAAATCTATCATTCCTCTCAAGAAATTGGTAGAACATTTATGCCCACCATGATTCACTGGTAAGATACACAAGCGATACGTGACAACAAACTTAGTATAGCCGTGAAGGTATTGGCATCAAAAATAAGGAGATGATAACGCAATCAATTGAAGAAATCAAATGGAAGTTGGAGAGAAACAACAGGAAGTGGAACAACAATTGCAATGAGCATATGATGTTGGCACTCATCGGGAAATACAGTATCGGCACCCATAGGCTGTGACTGGGGCTGTCGGATTAATGTACTTCATAATGATATGGCAAGCTATCAAACACCACCCACAGCTACGCCACATGCAATGCACATTCCTATCGGCAGAGTAGTGGCGGCGATAATTGGTGGAGGAGCTTAGTAGTTTATACCTGGCAGTAATCAGTGTAAGTCTTCAACATGGCCGGCGCGTTACATATATACATATATATAAGAGCTTGAGATGCCTCACTAAAGTCAACTTTCTGGAAGCTCGCCACGAACTCAAATAAAAGAAACTTTTTTTGGAGATAGAGAATGTGCTGTGCTGGTAATAAGTAGTGATAAGGAATGTAAATCTGACTTTAGGTGCGTGAAAATAATATAATATTTTGGAAAATCTATTAAATATTGTAATGTAATATATATATATTAATGCCTATGTTAAGAAAGCAAGTGGTGCTTGATACTAAAACTTATACACAGTATAATATATGTAAGGAGAGAAAGATACACCCCCCACTTTCAAGGTCTAAATAAGAGTGCTAACAGCTGGTCTGTTTGATTTTGTACAAATTTATTCATTCTCTTTGCATAGCATTTTGTTTTTTCGTTTTTTATCTTGGGAGAAAAGTCAAAGCTTTCTACGAAACATTTACATATGTATAATGTATGATCATATTTTATATAAATCAACAAACTTAAAAGCAAAAGATCATCCCTATATTGAGGTAATAACATAAAATATTATTATAAGTACTCCCTAAGGAGTTGATTTTTTCTAATGTGCCAAAACAAATAAATTGATCAAAACAAGAGAAAGATAACTATAAAAAAAAATCTCTCTGGATAAATGGATAAAGGAATATTAAGAAAACAGATCTTGGATTTTTGCGTGATATTATTTAAGTGACCATGATGATGTTTAAGTGTAAATTAATATCGTATAAAATAACAGATTACTTAAGATATGAATAAATTTCCCGAGCTTATTGTTTCGTTTTATAAATTAAACAATTGTCCTGCTCCTCTTTCCTCCTTTGGAAATATCAAAAATCTGTTAAATAACACTACATAGTAGTATTCTCTTCAATCCTCTACTATTCTCGGATATGTGTTTCGTTTTTTTTACATTTATAATTTAAGTTTGTATTATAAAAAAAATCAACCGCTAATCTATATTATTATTTTTTTTTTTGTAAATTAGTTTTTTCTTTGTTTTTAAATTTGTTTAAATTTTAATTATTTTAATAATGATAAAGTTATCTTATATAATACAACAATATAAATTGTTTTCTATTTGGGCCGGCTATTTTTGTTGTCTCTTCACTTTCCTGCATATGCTTAGCTTACCATAATATATTTTGTTTTTGTTTCAAGATTTACAACTTCTTTTCTATAGAAGATTTATAGGTTTTTGTAGTGTAAGTAATAGGATAAAGTTAATTTATGATTTTCCAAAACAAAAATTATAAATTTTTGTAAAAACTTTGTTTCTCCAAATAATACGAAAATATGTAAGTAAATAGGAAATTCGTCAGAAAATAAAAAATTAGAGATGATAAATAATTCCGAGAAATGGATTTTTATAAATGTTCAATAAAATCACGAAAATTAGTTACAATTAAAATCTTAATTGAATTAAAAAATACAATTAAATTTGTAATTGATTAACAAATTTTTTTAAATTGAAAACAAAAATCTAATTTACACTAAATATGAATGGTATCAATTAATATTTTTAATTGGCTATTCTGCAAATATGAGGATACGAAAAAAAATTTCAAGAAATTTTCCCAACAAAATAAATATCTAATGATTTAAAAATATTCAATTAAAATTTTAATTGAGTTCACAAAATTTTTTATTCGAAAAACAAAAATCAATTACACCATTGTACTAGTAAGAATTAATTGTTTTTAATTGGATCATTTCTGTGGATTGAAGACAGAAAAAAAATTATAGAAAATTTTCGCAATTAAATATCTTAATTGAGTTTAAAAAAATATTCAATTAAAATTTTAATTGATTCAACAAAATATTTTTTTAATGAAACAAAAAGATCAATGTACACAATTATAATAGTAGATTATTTTTTTATAATTGGGATCATAATCCGTGATTGAAGACAGAAATAAAAAATTCACAATTTTTCCCAATTAAAATTATGGTAATCATTCAATTATTTTAAAAATAATTGCAATTTAAAAATTTTAAAAAATTAAATCAAACATAATAAATTAATTACACAAGGTTAATAGTATAATTAATTTGTTTAATTGGATCATATCCGTGATTGAAGACAGAAAAAAAAGTTGCACAAAATTTTTCAATTAAAACTAATTGCAATTAAAAAAATATCAATCAAAAATTGAAGTATTCAACAAATTTTTAAACTCAAACAAAACTACAATTACACAAATTAAGTGTATCAATTATTTTTTATTTTTACTTGTATTTCATGTGATCAATTAACTTCGTGATTGGAATCCAGTAATTTTTTTTTGTATGTGAACAAGTAACATTTCCAATACTATTCCATAATTTGTGAGCAGGTAAATTTGAAAACTTCTAAAAACGGATGAAAAGCTTTTTCCGTTGTTTTATATTGTTTGAATGAATATTTCAACATTCGTGCAATCAGTACTTGCAAAACGATATTTTTTAAATAACAATAAATAATTAGGTTCTCTGCTTCACAGCCACAACTTTGGCTAACAAGCTCTTTGTAATAAAATACGCAAAAAAGTATAACCGAAAATTTGTTGCAATTAAAATTTTAATTGAATTTGCTAAATAATTCAATAAAAATTTAATTGATATCAAATAATATGTTTTATTGAAACTTAAAAATCAACTCACAATATTTTCTTTGTGTGGTAAAATTTATTGTTTAATTTTTTTTATTCGAATTAACATTAATTTTTTTATTGATAAATTAATTTTTTTATTGACTTTGGTGATTAGATACCATAGTCGATTTTAATAAAAAATTAATATGATTCCAATAATTCCATGATTGAATCCAAAAATCAATATTTTTTTGTTATACATTCAACTAAACGGCGAATTTCTCTTTATGATTCAATGCTACTTCCAATTCTATGCAAATCATAATGAGAACCTCCATTTCATAGCCGATACCAAATCAAATGAAGTAAAATGGAGCTACAATTTGTCAGAAATAATATTTGTGAATTATTCGAAACATGCTAACAGATTCCGATTTTTTCTAAAAAGTACATTTTGTTTAAATTATAAAACAAAAAATTATACATTTCGAATTTTGTTCATAAATTTTGCGAAAACAAAAACTAAAAGTCTAAAAAAATGTGGAATTAATTCAAATAATTTTATTTGGGAAAATGCCAATAATCAATTTAATCGCACTAATTGATACGTCATAATGTGAATGATGTTCGATAATGAAGAGGGATAATTGATACAATTTAAATTTTTAATTGAAATTAATCCAAAATTAATAAAAAATTTATAGATTATTAATTAAGTCAATTATTTCTTTTGAAATGTTTAGTGATTTTAATCAAACGTTTTTTTTGTTCCATATTACAATATAAATATAAAAATAATTAATTATACACAGAAAAAAATTTCACGAAATTTTTTCCAATTAAAAACTTAATTGAGTTTTAAAATATTCAATTAAATAATTTAATTGAATCAGCAAATTTTTTAATTGAACAAAAAATCAATCACTCAAATTAATAGTATCAATTAATTTTTTAATTGACTGCCAATTAATTTTTTAATTGATACTATCATTTCTGTGATTGAAGACATTTAATTTAAAAAATAATTGGATCAATTAATTTCGTGATTGAATCAGAAAAAAATTTTTTTGTGTGTAGTGTTTGAAAAAACATTGTTGAAATAAATTTACAAACAAAATTTCTAATTATTTGTTGTAATTTTTTCCATCGCCATATCTTAGAATATTATTTAATTAATTAACCTTATAAACAAAACAAAAACCTTATAACTTCAAATTAGACAACCACAAAAAAATCCTGCTTTGTTTCCAAACAAAATTTGTAATATTTGTTTGTAATTTTTCCATCCATATCTAGAATATTATTTATCTTAATTAACTCTTAATACAATACAAAACACATATAACCTTTTAACTTCAAATTTAGCACAACCACAAAATCCTGCTTTGTTTATTTTAAATATTTTCCTCACATTAAATTATTTATCTTTAAAATTTTGTAAATATTTTTATAGGATACTACTTGACTACATTTAGTTAACAAATTATTATAATAATACCCTGCCCCCCAAATAACCATAATGCAATAAAGGAAAAGAAATAATTATTTATACTTACCTATTTTAAACAAACCCAAAAACAAACATATAAAAACATTTGTTTTCTATTTATCTAAAGAAAGAAAACTTTAAATAAATAAAAACTGTAATCAGAAAACATCAAATGTAATAATTTTTTGTTACAAATGATAAGAAAAACTTTAAATTCATATAATTATAGCTATTAATATTTAGATTTATATCTATTATATATTTTTTTATGCATAAAATAGAAACTATTAAGAAAAGAACAAATTAATGTTTTTATGTGTTTATATTTTTTAAAATATATTTTGTAAAGTGAAGACCATAAAAATACGAAAAATTTTAAACTATAATTTATAGTTTAATCCTTAAAATTGGATTAATTAAAATCATATTTAACAAGATCGATAAACGATAATATTTGGATAAAATTATGAACCAATTTTCCTTTTTAAAGAATTTATAATTAGCTCTATAGGTACACAGACCATATGTGAAGAAAAATTAAATTTGTATTTTGTATAAACAAAAAAAAAAAAAAAAAAACAAAATAATAATAATATTTTTCACTACACAGTGTGCAAAATTTAAATTTTGATTTTTTTGTTATAATGAATGACAAATGTTTTGAAGAGTTTTTTTTTAGGGATTGTAGTCACATTTCACCTCTTTATTTCTTCGTTTTTCGACATCATATTCACCCCAGCCTACTGCTGCCTCTATTAAATTTTGGCAATATTTTCTCTCGAATACCACAAGGCCCAATTTAACTTATCTTTTTCAATTTGCATATCCACCATGGACTTATTTTCCTTTATTCTTCATAAATCACAATAAATCAAAATTAAAAATTAATGGCCAAAAATTCAGGGAACCACAAAACTCAAATACGCCAACATTTACAAATTATAAATTCTATAGTGTAAAGTTGAAAAGGATAGAGGACATTTCCAAAAAAAGTTTATTTCGAAGTTTTGGTATTTAAAAATTTTTGAAACTTAACCAATAACGAAAAGTTTATTTCGAAGTTTTGGTATTTAAAAAATTTTGAAACTTAACCAATAACGAATCCATAATGTTGATTTAAGTAACTGTATAAGCGCTTTGTAAGTTAAGTTACATATGAAAATAATAATAAATTAAATTAATAATTAAACTTTAATTTTAATAAAAAATTTTTGAGGTCGTTAAAATGGACTATTCGGTTTTTTTGAAAATCTCAAAAAAAAAAAATAAAAATCAATACCTTATTTAGTTTTTTTTTTTGGATATGATATTATTCGACTTTTTGAATTATTGTTACTCACAGACTTTGAATTTTTGAAGTATTACTCCATTAAAATTCAACTAATCAGATTTTAATTTATTGAGTCATCAATTTAAAAGCATTGAAGAAACATTTTTTGTTGTTGAAAATTTCTTCACATAAAATTAACTAATAGCTCCAAAGCCACTGATATAATATATAGATCCTCCACACATATATATCCCTAATTTTTGAAATAAAATCAGAATCTGAAGATGATCGTTAATGTGAGAGAAGTTGTCTAGAACCATTTGAATTCTCATAATCAAAATTTAAATAAATTCCCTGAATTGTACAAAATTTATGAAAATATTGCCCTTAAAGACGTTGGTTGATTAAATAAATTAATAAATAAAAACAATACCCGAGAAAAAATTGAGAGATCTAATTTGATACAATTAGATATTAGTAGATCCGAAAAATGGTAAGATCTAATCATATCTAATTACTATGGAATTAGATCTGATCAGATCTCAAAATTGGCCTAGATCTAATGTCTTAGATGTAATTATATCTGTCCCTATATATTATTGGATCTGATGTTAGATCTTGTCATATATGAAATGATATACATTATATCTAATTCTATCTCATCATATGTTGGTATATCTGCTTATATCTAAAGGGGCCAATTTTGAGATCTAATCATATCTGATTAGATCCCTCAATTTTTACATATATATACATATACATATACATATATATATAAATAAATTGAAAAGTACATTGTAGGATTTGATTGTAATGTTACATTTCGTAGTTCGTAGTTCGAAATTTCAAATTTTTAAAGATGAAAAAAAAATTAAAAAAAATGACATGCAAATTTACAATCTGTTTATTTTGATAAAGGGATAAAAACTTTTTTATTACGAATGTTTGGTTTAAATTAATTTAATAAAAAAAAATCAAATAAATTGCCCGGCTTAATTCAGGAAATTAAGTGATTTTAATCATGGCTTCATTTTTCCTTCAAATTCCCTGAATTGTACAAAATTTATCAAAATATTGTCCTTAAAGTCGTTGGTTGATCAAATAAATTAATAAATAAAAACAATATATAAATAAATTGAAAAGTACATTGCAGGATTTGATTGTAATGTTACATTTTGTAGTTCGAAATTTCAAATTTTTAAAAATTTAAAAAAAAAAATAAAAAAAAATCACATGCAAAGTTACAATCTGTTTATTTTGATAAAGGGGTAAAAACTTTTTTATTACGAATGTTTCGTTTAAATTAATTATTTTTATTTATTAATTTATTTAATCAACCAACGTCTTTAAGGGCAATATTTTCATAAATTTTGTACAATTCAGGGAATTTATTTAAATTTTGATTATGAGAATTCAAATGGTTCTAGACAACTTCTCTCACATTAACGATCATCTTCAGATTCTGATTTTATTTCAAAAATTAGGGATATATATGTGTGGAGGATCTATATATATATCAGTGGCTTCTGGAGCTATTAGTTAATTTATGTGAAGAAATTTTCAACAACAAAAAATTGTTTCTTCATGCTTTTAAATTGATTGACTCAATGAAATATAAAATCGATTAGTTGAATTTTAATGGAGTAATATCTCAAAATTCAAAGTCTGTGAGTAACAATAATTCAAAAGTCGAATAATATCATATCCAGAAAAAAAAACTAAATAAGGTTATTGATTTTTTATTTTTTTTTTTTGAGATTTTCAAAAAAACCGAATAGTCATTTTAACGACCTCAAAAAATTTTTTAATTAAAAATTAAAGTTTATATTCTAATTTAATTTATTTTATTTTCATAATGTAACTTAAGCTTACAAAGGCATTATACAGTTACTTAAATCAACATTATGGATTCGTTATTGGTTAAGTTTCAAAATTTTTTAAATACCAAAACTTCGAAATAAACTTTTCGTTATTGGTTAAGTTTCAAAAATTTTTAAATACCAAAACTTCGAAATAAACTTTTTTTGGAAATGTCCTCTATCCTTTTCAACTTTACACTATAGAATTTATAATTTGTAATGTTGCGTATTTCGAGTTTTGTGGCTTCCCTGAATTTTTGGCCATTAATTTTTAATTTTGATTTATTGGTGATTTATGAAGAATAAAGGAAAATAAGTCCATGGTGGATATGCAAATTGAAAATAGATAAGTTAAATTGGGCCCTTGGTTATTCGAGAGGAAATATTGCCAAAATTTAATAGAGGCAGCAGTAGGCTGGGGTGAATATGACTGTCGAAAACGAAGAATAAAGAGTGAAATGTTGACTACAATCCCTAAAAAATAAACTCTTCAAAACATTTGTCATTCATTATAACAAAAAAATCAAAATTTAAATTTTGCACACTGTGTAGTGAAAAATATTATTATTATTTTGTTTTTTTTTTTTTTTTTTTGTTTATACAAAATACAAATTTAATTTTTCTTCACATATGGTCTGTGTACCTATAGAGCTAATATTATAAATTTTCATTTAAAAAAGGAAAATTGGTTCATAATTTATCCAAATATTATCGTTTATCGTATCTTGTTAAATATGATTTTAATTAATCCCAATTTTAAGGGATTAACTATAAATTATAGTTTAAATTTTTCGTATTTTTATGGTTTCACTTTACAAAATATATTTTAAAAAAATATAACACATAAAAACATAATTTGTTCTTTTCTTAATAGTTTCTATTTTATGCATAAAAAAAATATATAATAGATATAAATCTTAAATATTAATAGCTAATTATATGAATTTAAAGTTTTTCTTATCATTTGGAAACAAAAAATTATTACATTTGATGTTTTCTGATTACAGTTTTTATTTATTTAAAGTTTTTCTTTCTTTTAGATAAATAGAAACAATGTTTTGTTATATGTTTTGTTTTTGGGTTTGGTTTAAAATAGGAGTAATATAAAATATATTTTCTTTTCCTTTATTGCATTATGGTTATTTTGGGGGCAGGGTATTATTATGAATAATTTGTTAACTAAATAGTAGTAGTAGTAGCCTATAACAAATATTTACAAAATTTTAAAGATAAATAATTTAATGTGGAGGAAATATTTAAAATGAAACAAAGCAGGATTTTTTGTGGTTGTCTAATTTGAAGTTATAAGGTTTTGTTTTGTGTTTATAAAGGTTAATTAATTAAATAATATTCTAGATATGGGATGGAAAAATTAAACAAAAATATTACAAATTTTGTTTGAAACAAAAGACAGGATTTTTTTGTGGTTGTCTAATTTGAAGTTATAAGGTTTTTGTTTTGTTTATAAGGTTAATTAATTAAATAATATTCTAGATATGGCGATGGAAAAATTACAACAAATATTAGAAATTTTGTTTGGAAATTTATTTCAACAATGTTTTTTCAAACACTACACACAAAAAAAATTCTGATTCAATCACGAAATTAATTGATCCAATTAATTTTTTAATTGAAATGTCTTCAATCACAGAAATGATAGTATCAATTAAAAAATTAATTGACAGTCAATTAAAAAATTAATTGATACTATTAATTTGTGTGATTGATTTTTGTTCAATTAAAAAATTTGCTGATTCAATTAAATTTTTTAATTGAATATTTTTTAAAACTCAATTAAGATTTTAATTGGAAAAAATTTCGTGAAATTTTTTTCTGTGTATAATTTAATTATTTTATATTTATATTGTCAAATGGTAACAAAAAAAACGTTTGATTAAAATCACTAAACATTTTCAAAGATAAATAATTGACTTAATTTATAATCTATTAATTTTTTTTTATAATTTTGGATTAATTTCAATTAAAAATTAATTGAATCAAATACCTTCTTATTGAAGACACTAATATTCACACTTATGACCGTATCATTTAGTGGATTACATTGATTATTGGCATTTTCCAAATAAAATTATTTGAATTATTCCACACATTTTTTAGAACTTTTAGTTTTTGTTTTCGCAAAATTTATGAACAAAATTCGAAATGTTAATTTTTTGTTTTTTAATTTAAACAAAATGTACTTTTTAGAAAAAATCGGAATCTGTTAGCAATGTTCGAATAATCACAAATATTATTTCTGACAAATTGTAGCTCCATTTTACTTCCATTTGATTTGGTATCGGCTATGAAATGGAGGTTCCTCATTATGATTTGCATAGAATTGGTAAGGTAGCATTGATCATAAAGAGAAGTTCGCCGTTTGTGATGTACAGAAAAATATTGTTTTTTGGATTCAATCATGGAATTAATTGATCCAATTAATTTTTTATTAAAATGCTATGGTATCAATCACCAAAGTCAATAAAAAAATTAATTTATTCAATAAAAAAATTAATTTATTCAATAAAAAAAATTAATACAATAAATTTTTGTGATTGATTTTTGTTTCAATAAAACATATTATTTGAATCAATTAAATTTTTATTGAATATTTATGCAAATTCAATTAAAATTTTAATTGCAAAAATTTTGGTGATACTTTTTTCTATTTATTACAAAGGACTTGTTAGCCAAAGTGGGCCTGTGAGAGCAGAACCTAATTATTTTATTGTTATTTAAAAAATATCGTTTTGCAAGTACTTGATTACCAATGTTGAAATTTTCAAAAATATAAAACAAACGAAAGTTTCATCGTTTTAGAAGTTTTCAAATTTTACTCTCAAATTTCATGGAATAGAGTATTGGAAATGTTAACTTGTTCAACATACAAAAAAAAAACTGATTCAATCACGAAGTTAATTGATCACAGAAATAAATAAAAAATAAAAAACTAATTGATACTATTAATTTGTGTAATTGTGTTTTGTTTCGATTAAAAAATTTGTTGAATTACTTCAATATTTGATTGAATATTTTTTAATTGCAATTAAGATTTTAATTGGAAAAATTTTGTGAATTTTTTTTCTGTCTTCAATCACGGATATGATCCAATTAAAAAATTAATTGATACTATTAATTTGTGTAATTAATTTTTGTTTCAATTAAATTTTTTTTTTGAATCAATTACATTTTTAATTGAATATTTTTTAAACTCAATTAAGATTTTAATTGGAAAAATTTCGTGAAATTTTTTCTGTCTTCAATCACAGATATGATCCAATTAAAAAAATAATTTATATTATTAATTTGTGTAATTGATTTTTGTTTCGATTAAAAAATTTGTTGAATCAATTAAAATTTTAATTGAATATTTTTTTAAACTCAATTAAGATTTTAATTGGAAAATTTTTCTTGAATTTTTTTCTGTCTTCAATTGCAGA
>PGFW01021922.1:5648-18895 GCA_003123925.1 Haematobia irritans
AGCATACTATCAGCCACCCTGCATTGCTAAGCAAAACCGATGAATTTTAAGAGCAAGAAAACTTTGTACTCACCACAATATTTTTCAAATGGTCAAATATATGGAACTATAGAATTAACGCAGCCAACCTTATTTAAATGAAGGCCAAAAATGCAAGCGGGTGATTCTATATTTTTGAAAGTACCTGAGGTATCATCCAACCCATTGGAACTACATCGCTGAAACAAGCCAATTCATTTCAGGTCATTAAAGAAAATTGTATTTAATTGTATTAATATTTTATTATATTTTTTATACTCGCCGGCATATAAAGATCTATCGATGAGGCGAGTGAGGAGAAGATTTCTTACTATTTGTCATTATTCAATCCGTTTTTACCGATAGTCCAATTGTCAGCAACACATATCACTGCAGAACTCGTCAAGTTAGACCGGCATTTGATACAAACCTTTTTTTTGGTTTTGTTTACTTATTAGAAGTTGACTACAGAATAGGCAGATGTTTTTCCGATCAAAAAACAAAATAAAATATCATACTTAGCAATTTTGAAATGTTACTAACCTCGTCAAATAAGAAGCATTAACACATCTACAAATGAACAAATGAATGTTGAACTAAACATAATAATCCGTATGTTTGAAGAGTCAAGTATTGGTTTTTTTTGCGTTTTCTTAAATAAACAACACTGCGTATAAACTTCACCAACGAACTATTCTCCCAACTAAAGAATGTGGTTACACATTGCAAATAGTTAATGTCATCTGTTTATAAAGAAATATAAATATATATTCTTTCCTTTTTTTCTGTACTTTTCAATATAATTATTTGGCGAAAAAAAGTGAGTAAGACACGTTTACTGATGATTTTAATTTTAAGATCCGATTAATATTGCTTCCATCGCATCATTTCATCTTAGCGTGGAGAGCAGGTACACCTGTTCTCCATTGTTCAATAATGTGTATTAGAGATGTGCGCGTGGAGAGAAATTTTACTGGCACATTTACAAGGGAAAATTTTTACTCACGCATGATATGTGTGGCAGGGTTGGCAAATACAATTTTTTTTTTTTTGAAGCGAAAAAAGTACTTTTCAAAAAAACTTCCTTGGAAGATTATTGTAAAGAGTTTTTTAGATTGAATTTAAAGAAAATAAAATTTTGTTTGTAAACTCTTCAAGTTTTAAACATTTCTTTTATATACGCTTAAAAGACTACCGCCAGTATTGTAATTCGGTTGCCACAGTTGGTAAAATTCACTATTTTTGGTGAATTGGTACAATTCATGGTCTTCATAATTTCTGTAGATAAATAAACATAATTTTTTGAAAACTTTTCCAAAAAGAAAAAAAAATTTGAAAACATTTTCTATAGAAATAAAATTTGAAAAAAATCTATAAATAAATTTTGAAAAAATTTTCTAGAAATAAAAATTTTGACAAATTTTTCTAGAATAAAATTTTGACAAATTTTTTTCTGAGAAATAAAATTTTGAAAAAATTTTCGATCGAAATAAAATTTTCAAAATAAAATTTTGTACAAATTTTCAACATAAATAAAATTTGACAAAATTTTTTTACCGAAATAAAATTTTTGACAAAAATTTTCTGTAAAAAAAATTTTGACAAAATTTTCTATAGAAATAAAATTTTGACAAAATTTCTTAGAAATAAATTTACAAATTTTCTATAGAAATAAATTTTGACAAATTTCTTAGAAATAAAGTTTTGACAAATTTTATAGATATAAAATTTGACAAAGTCTTCTTTAGAAATAAAATTTTGACAAAATTTTCTACCGAAATAAAATTTTGACAAAATTTTCGTAAATAAATTTGACAAATTAATCTATAGAAATAAAATGTTGACAAATTTTCTATAGAAAACAATTTTTTCTATAGAAATAAAATGTTGACAAAATTTTCTATAGAAATAAAATTTTGACAAAATTTTCTATAGAAATAAAATTTTGACAAAATTATCTATAGAAATAAAATTTTGACAAAATTTTCTATAGAAATACAATTTTGACAAATTTTCTATAGAAAAAAATTTGACAAAATTTCTTATAAATAAGTTTTGACAAAATTTCTAATAGATATAAAACTTTGACAAATCTTCTTTAGAGAATAAAATTTTGAAAATTTCTACCGAAATAAAATTTTGACAAAATTTTCTGTAAAAATTCAATTTTGACAAAATTTTCTATAGAAATAAAATGGTCACAAAATTTTCTATAGAAATAAAATTGTGACAAAATTTTGCTATAGAAATAAAATTTTGACAAAATTATCTATGTAGAAATAAAAGTTGACAAAATTTTTCTATAAATTTTTTATTATCTATAAATTACAAAAATTTGACAAAATTTCTATAGAAATAAAATTTGTTTTTGTTGTTTTCGTTCAGTCGTTTTGTTTTTAAATGCATATATCATCTGTGATGCGCATTTAGACTGATTGTCTGTACGAAGTACACATAGTGTACCGTAGTACATGTAATGATATAATGGCATTATTTATTAGCCTATCATTACCGGTTATTTTTATGGTGTATGGAAACGTGAAAATGTTGAGTCCAAAATGGTTGAGAAGACAGCGTTTCGGATTTCCAACATCCTCATCAGTTCCCTTTATTGGACGATTCTACTGATCTCAATTATTAGACTATGTTGGTAAGTCATTTTCTATTGCAAAGAACGAGCTTAAGCAAATCCAAAAAAAAAAAAAAATGCAGTAGAAAACATTTTCACCATCCAACAATATCCAAAAACAAGAAATGCAGTAGAAAACATGTTCACCTTCCAACTACACCACTCCAGTATGTTGGCAGTCAGCATACGGCCATCGAATGTTCATTGCATGGCATTCAATCTCCAGTAAATCAGTTGGCCGCGGGCATAATACTGGAGTGTATGTTTGGGAAGGTGAACATGTTTTCTACTGCATTTCTTCTTCTGGACATGTTGGATTTGCTTAAGTTCGTTCTTTGCAATAGAAGAACCATTTTGGATAACATATTCACGTTTCCATACACCATAAAAATAACCAAATGATAGGTCTAATAAATAATGCATTATATCATTACATGTACTACGGTACCATATGTGTACTTCGTACAGACAATCAGTCTAAATGGAGCATCACAGATGATAAATGCATTTAAAAAATAAAATTTTCACAAAATTTTCTATAGAAATAAATTTACATAAAATTTTTATTTTCTGATAAATGCAAAAAATTTTTAAAAATTTTCATTACAGAATTAAAATTTTGACAAATTTTCTATAGAAATAAAATTTTGGAACAAAATTGCCATAGAAAATGAATTTTGCGATTAATTTCTGGGGGCGCCGGGCATATCGGGCAATATATATGGGATGCTTATATCTAATTCTTAACCGATTCTTCCAAAATCAATGCTATTCTGAGCAAACACTAACTTGTTGCAAATTTGGAAAGTCGATTGGACAAAAAACTGGCACCTAATATGATTACAAAATATGTTCACGGACAGAACGGGGCAGGACGAACAGACGACATGGGCTATATCGACTCAGGAGCCCCAACCCTGAGCATTTTGGCCAAAGACACCATGTTTCTATCTTGTCTCCTTGTGGGTGTTGCAAACATTATGCACTACTTATGAAACCCGTTCCACATGTGGGGCGCGGGGTACAAAAATTGTTTCCCAGGGAAAAATACACACACATTCACAAGAGATGCTTTGAATTTTATTCACGATTACCATGATTCACACGTAGCAATTCACCCGAGTCACGTGCACATCTCTAACATGTAATGCTCTAAATCCATATGTATGTTAATGCTTGGTATTGTTTACAATTTGTAACGTTTACAAAGAAATGGAAATGTCACTGTTGAATTGATTGACATAATGCTCTTGGAGAAATAGCATGACAAGCTTTCGTTTTTTTTCCAATGTCACATAATGAGCCTATACCAAGTATTGAATAATCATCAATAAATTCTTATAATTTATTGAATAACTTGTAGGCATGGTAGAGCATCGCTACAGAGGAGAAAGACTAAGGCAGTGTTATTTGTATTTTCTTCCGTGAATGGGGCTAATAGTTTTGAATTTTTGGGGTTTTAGTAATTGAAGGGGATGTTGAAAAAAGTTGCGGAGTGTTTTTTTAAAAATAAAAATTAAAGTATTACTAACAGCTAGTTTATCTAAACACGCAGAGAAGAAAAATGGTTGCCATGGTCATATTAAAAGATCAAAATAAAATGATGGGAGTTTTTTTGTGGCGATCGTATAACATTTTCGCCTAGTGAATACTAGGCAATAACAATAATATGATTGTAATTTAAGATTTTATGAAAATAATTTTATTCGACGTAAAAGAATAACAGGTTGACTGATAAGTCCCCGGCCTACACCTGTTCGCATTGTTTCATAATTGTGTATTAGCTATGTGCCGTGAGAAGAAATTTTACTGACGTCTCTGGCACATTTACAAGGGCGAACATTTTTACTCACGCATGATATGTGTGGCAGGTTGGCAAATACAATTTTTTTTTTTTTGATGCGAAAAAGTACTTTTCAACAAAACTTCCTTGGAAGACTTTATTGTAAGAGTTTTTTTAGATTGAAATTTAAAGAAAATAAAATTTTGTTTGTAAACTCTTTCAAGTTTTAACATTTCTTTTATATACGCTCTAAAAAGACTACCCGCACTTATTGTAATGTCGGTTGCCACAGTTGGTAAATTCTACTATTTTTGAGTGAATTGGTACAATCATGGTCTTCTAATTTCTGTAGATAATAAAATATATTCTTTGAAAAACTTTTCAAAAGAAAAAAAAAAGATTGAAAAGCATTTTCTATAAATAAAATTTGGAAAAATCTATAGAAATAATTTTGAAAAAATCTCTATAGAAATAAATTTTTGAAATTTCTCATAGAAAAAATTTTGACAAATTTTTTCTGCTAGAAATAAATTTTGAAAAAATTTTCGATCGAAATATAAATTTTGACAAGATTTTTCAACTAAATAAAATTTTGAAATTTTTTTTTTATGGAAATTAACATTTTTACAAAAATTTTCAACATAAATAAATTTTGACAAAATTTTTTTACCGAAATAACAAATTTTGACAACATTTTTTGTAAATAAAATTTACAAATATTCTCAATAGAATAAAATTTTGGACAAATTTCTTAGAAATAACGTTTGACACAAAATTTTATAGATATAAAATTGACAAAGTCTTCTTATAGAAATAAAATTTGACAATTTTGCTACCGAATAAATATTTGACAAAATTTCTGTAAAAATTAAAATTTGACAAAATTTTCTATAGAATAAATGTTTGGACAAAATTTTCTATAGAAATTAAAATTGATGACAACATTTTTCTATTAGAAATAAAATTTTGACAAATTATCTATAGAATATAAAATGTTGACAAATCTTTCTATAAGCAAATACAATTTTGACAACAAACTTTTCTATAGAAATAAAATTTTTGACAAAATGTTCATATAGTAAATTAAGTTTTGACAAAATTTTCTATAGATCATTAAAATTTTGACAAATCTTCTTTAGAAATAAAATTTTTGACAAATTTCTACCGAAATAAATGACAAATTTTCTGTAAAATTCATTTTGACAAATTTTCTTAGAATATAAAAGTTCAACAAAATTTTCTATTAGGAAATATAAATTTGTGATCAAAAGTACTTTCTATAGAAATAAATTTGACAAATTTTCTATAGAAATAAAATTTTGACAAAACTTAGTCTATAAGAAATAAAATGTTGAACACAAATTTTTCTAATAAATTTTTTTTATTTATCTATAAATTACAAAATTTGACAAAATTTTCTATAGAAATAAAATTTGTTTTTGTTGTTTTCGTTCAGTCCTTTTGTTTTTTTTAAATGCATTTATCATATGTGATGAGCATTTAGCTGATTGTCTGTAAGAAGTACAACATATTTAGTGTACGAGTACATGTAATGATATAATGACATTAATTTATTAGCCCAGTCATTCACTGGTTATTTTTTATGGTGTATGGGAAACGTTTTAAACATCGTTGCAGTCCAAAAATGGTTGGACGAAGACAAGTCAGTTTCGGATTTCCAAACATCCTCATTCAGTTCCCTTTATTGGAACGATCTACTGATCTCACATTATTAGACATATGTTGGTAGTCCATCTCTTCTATTGCAATAGAACGCGCTTAAGCAAATCCAAAAAAAAAAAAAAAAAAAAAATTGCTAGTAGAAAACAATTTTCACCATCCAACAGAAAACAAAAGAATATTCCAAAAAAAAAACAAAGAATGCAGTTAGAAAATGTTGAGCCCTTCAGGATACATTGGTCCACTTAATGGAATATATTTGGTCCAACCAGATAGAAACATTCCGAATGTTGCAGCACGGCACGATGCTCCAGTAAAGTCATTGGCCGTCGGCAACATACTGAGGTGTGTGTGATAAGTTGGCGAAGGTGAAGCATGTTTTCTACTGCATATTCTTTCTTCTGGACATGTTGGATTTAGCTTACAGTTTCGTTTCCTTTGGCAATAGAAGAATCCATTCTTGCTAATAAGCATCAATTCACCGTTTCCATAGCACCATATGAAAAATAACACAATGTAGCTGTCTTTAATAAATAATGCATTTACTATTCTTACATGTACTACGGTAACACTATGTGTACTTCGTAGCAGACCAATTCGTCTAAAATGAGGCATCACAGATGATAAAATGATTTAGGAAAATTAAAGATTTTCACAAAATTTTCCTATAGACAATAAATTTTACATAAAAATTTCTTATTTTCTATAATATGCCAAAATTTTACAAAAATTTCTCTACCAAGAATTATAAAAAATTTTGCGCAAATTTTCTATAGAAATAAATTTTGACATAAAATATGCATGAGGAATCAAAATGTTGACAAAATTTTCTAATAGGGAAATACAATTTGACAAAATTTTCTATAGAAAAAAAATGTTTGACAATTTTCTATAGAAATAAAAAGTTTTGACACAAAATTTCTATAGATATATAGGAAATTTGACAAAGTCTTCTTTAGAAATCGAAAATATTGTTGACAAAATTTTTCTACCCGAAATAACATTTTGACAAAATTTTCTAATAAAGATTTCATATTTTCTATAAAAATAAGAATTTTTGACAAAATTTTTCTAATAGAAAATAAAATTGTTGACAAAAATTTTCTATCAGTAAATAAAATTTGGACAAATTTTCGCTATAGAAATAAAATATTATTGACAAAATTTTGACATATTGACAAATTTCAGTAATAGAAATAAAATTTTGACAAAATTTTCTACTAAAAATTTTCATATTTTCTACCGAAAAACATTTTGACAAAATTTTCTATAAAATTTCATATTTTCTACCGAAATAAAATTTTGACAAAATTTTCTATAGAAATAAAATGTTGACAAAATTTTCTATAGAAATAAAATTTTGACAAAATTTTCTATAGAAATAAGATTTTGACAAAATTTTCGATTGAAATAAAATTTTGGCAAAATTTTGACATATTGACAAAATTTCCCATAGAAATAAAATTTTGACAAAATTTTCTACCGAAATACATTTTGACAAAATTTTCTATAAAATTTCATATTTTCTATAAAAATAAAATTTTGACAAAATTTTCTATAGAAATAAATTTTGACAAAAATATAGTAATAAAATTTTGACAAATTTCTTATTAGAAAATAAAATTTTGACAAAATTTTCTATAAAATGTCATATTTTCTATAAAAATAAAATGTTGACAAAATTTTCTATAGATATAAAATTTTGACAAACATTTTTTATGGATATAAATTATTGACAAAATCTTTTCTATTAGATATAAAATTTTGACAAAATCTTACATAAATATAAAATTGCTGTAAAAATTTTCTATAGAAATAAAATCTTGACAAAATTTTCTATAGAAATAAAATTTTGGCAAAATTCCGTATAAAAATAAAATTTTGACAAAATTGTCTATAGAAATAAAATATTGATAAAATTTTCCATAGTAAATTTTGTCAAAATTTATTGTAGAAATAAAATAAAAATTGAACAAAATTTTCCAAGAGAAAAATATTTTGACAAAATTTTGAGCAGAAATAAAATTTTGACAAAACTTTCTGAAGAAATAAATTTGTTTTTATATAATTTTCTCCAAATGTTGTTATATTATTTTTGTTTCAAGTTTCGATCGTCTCTTTAATGGTTCATATTATTTTAGTACGTGATCGATAACTTCTTATCTAGAAGGTGTTCGTGTGGTAGCGTAATATAGAATCACATGCTTTTTGCGACTAAAACATTCTTGAAATTCAATAAAATGATGTTTTTGACTCTGGCTTTTACAAAATCGACATTTTCATGGCCGCTTGAACTTGTCTACTTTGCCAAATTTGTAAAAAGACTATTATCAAACAAGTTTGTTAAAGACTTTCTTCAAAATCAAAAATATTTTGTCAAAACTATTGTATAATATTGCCTAAAAAATGTATACACAGAAACTACTAAATCATTCTCGGGGGTACTACGGTACTGACCAGGGTGAAAAAGTATTGAAAAAGAGTACTATAGCACTGCATTTTCCATCCCTGATATGTGGTAGGTTAGGTTAACATAGGTTAGGTGGCAGCCCGATGTATTAGGCTCACTTAGACTATTCAGTCCATTGTGATATCACATTGGTGAACTTCTCTCTATCACTGATACACCCAAGGGACCTCCTTTTTATAGCCGAGTCCGAACGGGACGGCGTTCCACATTGCAGTGAAACCACTTAGAAAAAGTTTGAACCTTAGAAATGTCACCAGCATTACTGAGGTGGGATAATCCATCGCTGAAAATCTTTTCGATGTTCGGTCGAAGCAGGAATCGGAACCACCACGGTGGCTTCGAAAGATATTTGGTAGAAAATTAACACTCAACACATATTTACGAAATCCCCGAACACTCTTAAATAAAAACATTTTGTTTTAAATTAATTATATATTTAAATAATATTTTTTAGTTGTTAGTTTTCCTTATTAAATAAATTATGAAGAAAATACATTTATTGAATTGAATTTGTGATTTTATTTGATTCATTTTCTTGATTTTAGCGGCTAAACTCGAACTTAGTAGCTACTTCTCCAAAAAGGATCTTACCTTTGCTCATCTAAGTACAATTTTTGGATAGTATCTCTTTTAAAATTATTCATAGATTATGTCTAAAACTTATGTACGTATAATTTTATTAAACACGCCAAATGTTTTCTCTTTTTAAATTTCCTAGCTCCGCCAATGTTAACATATGTGCAAGAATTAAATATTGAGTTTGAGAGTGATTTTTATGAGAGAGTGTGTTTGATTGTGAGCGTGAATCTCCAAAACTTTTATTCACGCACATTAACGATATTCACACACATTCACAAGAGATGCTTTGAATTTTATTCACGATTACCATGATTCACACGTAGTCAATTTTCACCCGAGTCACGTGCACATCTCTAACACTGTAATGCTCTAAATCATATGTATGTTAATGCTTGGTATTGTTTAACAATTTTGTAACGTTTACAAAGAAATGGAAATGTCACTGTTGAATTGTTTGACATAATAGCTCTTGGAGAAATAGCATGACAAGCTTTCGTTTTTTTTCCAATGTCACATAATGAGGCCTATACCAAGTATTGAATAATCATCAATAAATTCTTATAATTTATTGAATAACTTGTAGGCCATGGTAGAGCATCGCTACAGAGGAGAAAGACTAAGGCAGTGTTATTTTGTATTTTCTTCCGTGAATGGGGCTAATAGTTTTGAATTTTTGGGGTTTTAGTAATTGAAGGGGATGTTGAAAAAAGTTGCGGAGTTTTTTTAAATAAATTTAGTATTACTAACAGCTAGTTTATCTAAACACGCAGAGAAGAAAAATGGTTGCCATGGTCATTATTAAAAGATCAAAATAAAATGATGGGAGTTTTTTTGTGGCGATCGTGATAACATTTTCGCCCTAGTGCAATACTTAGGCAATAACAATATAATGATTGTAATTTAAGATTTTATGAAAATAATTTTATTCGACGTAAAAGAATAACAGGTTGACTGATAAGTCCCCGGTCTGACACATAGATGGCGTCGCTAGTATTAAATGCATATTATTTTTATATGATTTACAAACCTGCAAATGATTCGTATCAAAATTTGACGTCTGTAAGGCAATTTAGTTTTGTTAGATAGAGCGTCTTTTGTGAAGCAACTTTTGTCTATTGTGAAAAAATGAAAAAAAGGAAATTTCGTGTTTTTGACTAGAATACTGCTTTCTGAAAGGGAAAAATATACCGGTGAAAGCAAAAACTTGGCTTGATAATGAAGTTTCGCGGACTATGCCCCAGGAAAATCAACAATAATTGATTGGTATGCAAAATTCAAAGCGTGTGAAAATCGACAACGGCGGAGGCGCGTGACGCAGTGGACGCAGAAAGAGGTTGTTACCGACGAAAACATAAAAAATCAACAAAATGATTTTGAATGACCGTAAATGAATGTTGATCGAAGATAGCAGAAGACCTTAAAGATATCAAAGGAACGTGTTGGTCATATCATTCAATCAATATTTTGGATATGCGGAAAGGTCTCGTGCAAAATGGGTGCCGCGCGAGCTTCACAATTTGACCCAAAAACAACAACGTGTTGACGATTCAGAGCTGGGGTTGTTTGCAGCTGTTAACTCGTAATACTCCCGAGTTTTTGCGTCGGATAATGTGACAATGGATGAAACATGGCTCCATCACTACACTCTGAGTCCAATCGACAGTCGGCTGAGTGGACAGCGCCGCGTGAACCGTCTCCGAACTGCAGAAAGACTCAAAAGGCCGCTGGCAAAGTGTAATGGCCTCTGTTTTTTGGGGATGCGCATTGGAATATAATTTTTATCGATTATCCTTGAGAAAGGTGAAAAAACCATCAACAGTGACTTTTATATGGCGTTTTTGGAGCGTTTGAAGGTCGAAATCGCGGGCAAAACGGCCCCATATGAAGAAGAAAAAAGTGGTTGTTCCCACACAGACAACGCCACCGTGCCACACAGCCGTTGTAGAACGATGGCAAAATTCTATGAATTCGGCTTCGAATTGCTTCCCCACCCACCGGTATTCTCCAGGGTGTTCCCACCAAGACAACGCACCGTGACACAAGTCATTGAGAATGATGGCAAAAATTCATGAATTGGGCTTCGAATTCCCTCCGCACCCACCGTATTCTCCAGATCTGCGCCCCCAGCGACTATTTTCTTGTTCTTCAGACCTCAAAAGGATGCTCGCAATGAAGGATGACTGCAATGAAAAGGCGATCGCCGAAACTGAGTCCTATTTTGAGGCAAAACCGAAGGAGTACTACCAAAATGGTATCAAAAAGTTGGAAGGTCGTTATAATCGTTGTATCGCTCTATGTTGAATAATAAAAACGAATTTTGACAAAAAAAATGTATTTTTTCTTTGTTACCGGGGACTTATCACGACCAAACTGTTTATGCTCAAAAATCTTAATATCCCCCAGCAAAAAAACCTGTAGCATATAACACTGAAAAAGCAGGTGCGCGGTTCCAAAGATTTGTCTTTACATTGATTATTTTAGTATATTTATTCCGAGCCAAAGAAGCGGTGAATTGAAGTAAGGATATACATATTTAGAAGGCAATTCTCTTTTAAATTTGAGTTTTGCGTATCTGATTCTAGGAAACAAATTTAATGGCGATATCATTAATTTTGAAGAATTTTTCAGAATTATTAAAGCCAAGTTGACCTTGACCTAATTGCTGAAAAAGAAACCAGACATCCTAAAAAAGTGATATTTCCAGCAAAAGGATACTTTTAGTAAGAACCTTAAGTTATATGAAGACCAGTACTATGTTCGGTTTTCGAGATGAAAACCATATCATTTTCGCAGTTACTTTTTCTAAAATAATCCAAATTCAAATTAAAACAAATCGTTAAACCTTAATAAAATATTGGGAAGAAGATCCTTCTCCACTTGCATCAATTGAGTAAAATTGTCGTGCATTAAGATAAATTATTTTTGCGATATATTTCAATACGAAAAGTACCAATGTGAGTATAACATTTCCTCAAATCCATTATTTCAATATACAGGACATTTTGTGAAGATAACAAAACAGCTATCAAAATGGGAAGTTGCATATCTCTATTAGGCACTGAAAGTAGAATAAAACATTTACGAATTTCTGAAAGTTTGCAACAGTAGACAAAATTTGACTTTTCTTCTTTTTCAAAATGTGGAAATGTCGACGTTTCGACTTTATTTTTATTCAAAATTTTATTATTATTTCAAAATTTGGAAAATTCGATCAATCAATCGACTTTTGAATTATTTCAAAATTTGGAAAATTCGAGCAATCGACTTTTAAATTATGTCAAAGTTTGGAAAAGTCGACCAATCGACTTTGTCAAAATTTGGACCATTCGATTTTTTGCCGTTTTGAAAAGTTGACTTTAAGAGTTTCACAAAGGTCGAAATTTTTTTAGAAACTCGAAAGGATTTTCAATATATTTCCAAAGCTTTTGGGTAACTATCTATCATTATATCTAAAGACACCACGTGTCACCACGTAAATTTAAATTTAAAACATTATAACGTTAGTAGTTATATTCTTGGCTTTTTAATTTTTTTTTTACAGCATCTGCTTAGAAAATGAAGATACAAACTTTTTCATGCACCAGCGCCATCTTATGGCGAGTGTAGCAATATGGATTAATTATTTTATACCGTTACCATAAAAGCGACCACATGATTGAGTGACGACATGCAACCCTCTGTGCATTGCCTCAACCGGTAGCATAACAGTCGAGAAAGCAGTTGTAAATGACTGAAAAGGCTGTGTTGCCCAAGAAACGACTAAATGATGAAATGCTAAGTGATTAAATACAACCCTGCGAATAAATACCAATAACTGTTAACATATTAGTCGGTAATGAAGTGCAAAATGAAGAGCTTCACCAGATATATCTGCCTTTTTATACCCTCCACCATAGGATGTGGAGTATCTGAACTTTTTCATTCCGTTTGTAACACATCGAAATATTGCTCTAGAGACCCATAAAGTGTATAATTCTGGGTCTGTGAAATCTGAAGTCGATCTAAGCAAGTCGTGCGCTATTGAAACACGTTTAACTTCCGAACGAAATAAGCCAATCCGACTTGAAACTTGGCATAAGTCACACTGT
>PGFW01021924.1:0-14235 GCA_003123925.1 Haematobia irritans
TTGAAATAATTATAATAAGGCAGTGCCAGCTTGTGTTTCAACAAAATATAAATGGCTCTTGTAACAATAGTGGATGGCAAAATACTTTCATGCGAATGTGATGGAAAATACTATCACAGTTGGCGATTGTTGCAGTGTTCACTTACGATCTGTTATTGTGCGATGAGGATGAATGAACATTGAAATGCTGGCCAGGTTATCAACCCAGGATTTTTTTTCGCACGAAAAATATGCAGATATTATTTCGCATAATAGTTAACATCCCTGGGTTTGAGAACCCATTTTACGGGAGATAAATGAGATGTCGTTTTCGCAGGACGAACGTCAAGTATTTAATGGCTTTACAAACTATCAGTTATTCCGGACGACAGTGGCTCGTGTCGAACATATCCCATATATGCACATTATAAATTAAAGTCCGAAGGATAATCGATACTTGCTGCATGTTTAACGGGATCGATAACACATTTACGATTATTTAGTCATCGCGACAAGTCGTATCGATTCGACACGATTGTAAGATTCTTTACAAAAAAAAAAAAAAAAAAAAAAAAAAAAAATATATTCGACATTCGATCCGGAATAACTTGATAGGTCTGTAAAGCGCATTAAAGAGTAAAGTACATGCAATCAGGTGACTAATATCGAATTAATCTTGTCAAAGCTTTGTTTACGTTTAGTATTCAACAATGTTGATGTTTTATATATGCATTCAACAATCAACAACACTACAACATACACAAACACAAACAACACTACACATACAAACAAAACTTGAGTGATCTGCCATTTTAGTTGAATTATTTAATATTCATGGGGGGTACACACGCTGTCGTGTACTTTACGTTTAATTAATTTGCCTTGAAAACGAACTTAGTACTAAGCATTAAAGATGAAGATGGGGGAATTATTTGTCTGGGATCAACAAAGATATTCTGCATTTTAAGTCATATTTTGATTAACTGGAGGGCTAAATTTGAGTCGAATGGGGTCGACATTATCGGCGGCCCGCGATCGATTCGCCAAAAATTGGACGGCGGTGTCAAAATTGGCGGCGCTTCCCAGAGGTTCATTGCTCCGTCTGGGATATGTCACATAAGTTGGTCTGTGGACATTATTATACAAAAAAAACTTTATCAAGTAAGTAAAGTATATTTTTATTGAGGCTTATTCATTTTCGATTACAAAGTTGATGTGTTACTTTCGGGTAAGTTGTTTGGTAAAACTTAGAACTATATCTGTCTTGATTCTAAATACACGATTTAATGTAAAATTAGCAGATCTTGCTTCATAAAAAAATTATTTCGATTGTGCGTATATTTGCCCCACATTAGATGAATTGAAAATAAGGCTTGCTCTTTGACTGCTCTTTACTGTATTCTTACAGAGCCGTGTGGATGTCTGCGTTATTTATATAAATTTACATTAGTAATTCTAAACAACTAGAAAACATTAAAAACGAGATAACAATTTTTTTGTATAGCGACGAAATGCCTAATACAGTTTACATTTAGAAAAATACAAATTACACCAGAAAAAAGTGCCTTCGAAACCTAAAGGAAGAATTTTTTCAATTCAATATAGTTTATCTCATTTATTATTTCCATTAAGGTAAATCTTTGCTGAAAAAATAATAAAATTTTACTTCGCTTTCAGTAAAAATATCTAAACTGCTAAGCAGTTTAGGAATAGTTCATAACTAGAATAAGGCCATGGAATTTTACTCATACTGTTTTCTTCGCAGGGTATAAGAATTTACTATCTGAACAAGAAAATTTTATTCACGATACACAAAAGCATTTCGTAAAATAAACAAAATCAAACTAAAACTAAGTTTCCTCAAAATTAGTAAAATTTCTTTAAAATGAATATTGCGACTTCCTTTATAATAGAAAGTTTTTCATATCATTACGCCACAACACTTGGCCATAGAAAAAAATTTTAGTTTCATCGTACTAAGAAGTATGGATCCTTTTCAAAACTTAAGAAAAACACACTAGTTAGATATAGGAAATTTTCCTATTTTCTATTATCTACCTGTAATCAGATACCTGGGTCAATTTGTAATCGATGTGTTTGCGCGTGGGGTGTTAATCGATATGTTTGCGCGTGGGGAATGGTTTTTTTTAGTTGAAATCGCGTTGTTGTGGTATACAGAGATTTGTTATAAAAATAATGTAAATAATATAATAAATAACAAATAAAATATATAAATTTGTTTAATTTAAATTAGTGAGGAAAAATGTTCGTTTTTTGAAAATAAATCTATGAAATGTTTCGTGATGCCTGTATAAAGAAAGAAAATACCAACAAAATAACAACCCTATTCATTTGTATTTGGGACATCTTCAATGTTATTAGGTATATTCAGTTGACGCTAACATTTTTTGTAACAAAAATGTTTATGATTTTTTATATTTTCTAGATATTGAAATTGTAAAAGGAGGACAAAATCATTGACGGCAGCAACTTATTAAAGTGAAGGGTACAATGAAGAAGGAAAACGTGCGTTTTAAGTTGATAATTCACATGGAAATTGGAAATAGTTGGAATAATCAAACTAATATTTCAAAGGACAGCTCGATCTGTTGATTCTTAATAAATATATCAATAATTAATAAATATGTTCTTTTTATTTGAGATAAAATTGCTTATTTAAAAATTAAAATTGTATTTAAAAACGAAGGTAATGCAGTTCTAATTATGTAAGTTAAAAGTTTTACCACAATTATGTAAGTTTGTCAATGATGAAAAATATCAAATAAAACTCATTCCATATTATGAATTCAAATCAGTTAAATTTTTTTCATTCTGTGTATAGATTGGTACATAAATATAGGAAAATATTAACTAATATATGGAATGCCATTCTTACCTAATTTTCAACGAAAAATACACAATCGTTCAAACAAATAAAAATGTCTTTGGCGCTATCGAAGTTATCAATTTCTTCACAATGAGTTCATTTTAAACTTAAAGAAAGAGGGTGACTTTTTTCTGGTGTAGTAAATTAACATTAATATCCACAGCTAAATCGAATATGAGGAGCATTAATACAGGTACTTTGTGTTTTAATGTTCATGGAAAATAAGGATTCTAATGACAGATTAAAAGAAGAAGAAAAAAAATGTATATACCCTGCCAGCATTTCAAAGTTCCATTTCATCGTCATCGTTACTACAGACTCGTAAATGTCACTTCAACCATCATGAAAAGGTACATCAAAAAGTACATGAAGGTATTTGCCATCCCTACTACGTTTCTATTTTTTCGTTGAAACGCCAAGCGCAACCAGCTTGTTATATTTTATTAAATAAAACGAAATATAAAAGTTCTGAAACATAGATATATACGTTAAAATTGTGGAAAGGTATATTGGTGAACAATTTTTGGTGATTTTCGCAAATTGGAATAAAGTGATTGTTTTTCAGATATTTTTCAGGACACGCCTGCCTCCATGAGAATAAAAACCACTGGTTTGATAGACGCAAGCACATGTAACTCGTACTCTGTAACTCAACATCATCATTAAATGCCAAAATTATGTTAAAATGATAATGTATTCAGTGGTATAATGTTATATTTTTAAGAATTTTGTAAATGTTTAACTCAAATTAATAAATTATCGTAACAATACCGTGTTTTACTCGGACCACAATTGATCTTTTCAACTATCTTAAAATGCACTTTTTTCTTGATTAGTTTGGAGGGTCCCTTTAATTTGGCGTCGTTCTAAATTATCTATAAAGGCACCTAATAATTGCACTCAATTGCGAACATTTTTGTAGTAACTTGGCGATGGTACAACTTCTCAATTAGTGAGGCGCTTTCTACGAGTTTTTTGTTGTCGTATATGATTGTTTTCGACGTAGTGGGGATCTCAAATAGAGTCCCCAAATTCACAAAAATGTTTGGCAGGTAATTAATAATTATCCTCTGTGTGTTCCAGGTGTTGTTTTCTGGAACGAATTTGCGGGAGGCAAAGTGTGACTGGCTGATTTCATGTCAAGAGATTTCATTGATTGATGGCAACGTGGTGAAGATATTTAAAATGATTATAGTTTGTTGCCTCAGCAATTCTTTTCGTGTGTCGCTAGTCTCTCAATAACTTCGCTGGAGGCTGAAAGCGTATCTGCATAGTGGTTGAATTCCCGATGTTTCGTAAATATGGGAATTCGAGATTTTTTCGCGGTTTTGATAATGTTTATTGACGCATTTACCTCAAGATTTTCCTTTCACGTATCTCCAATTCGTTGGATACTGTCGGGGAGATAGAAAACCATATTGAAATCCGTACTATTCAGCATTGGTCGTATGGCACATTATAAAGTAGAAGGTTTTGTCTTTTAGGCGGTACTATGTTCATTTCTTGCTGGAAAAATTTTTATGGAAACTTTTGCACATAGAAAGCGGGCGGCTTTTTTTTTAGGTAGCTTGGGAGCGCTATTTTACAGGTGAGCGATATTGAGATTTAAGTTGGTGTTGTTGCTTGTTTTTTTACAAAATAAATTTTATTTTTCCTTGGGCAATGATCTGCTATTCCTTGATCCTTTGTGTAGTTTCGCGAACAAAAATATTGGTCCGTGCTTGATTTATAACCCGCACAAATAGTTTTTAATAAATAAAATTATTTTCTTAATTCACATTGCACACATGGCGTCCGTCGCTATAAACGATCAGTTTTTCAAACACGCGAAAAAACAAGTATCAAAATGGAAAAAATTTTCGCAAAATTTTTCGCATTTTTTTTTGGTTTTGTATTGGAGTTTCAACGCGAAAACCGAAACAGCAGTACCGGCCTTTTTGTGGTCAAGGCTTGTTTCCCAGATGTAAGCAGAATGATCAAAGTACCACGTTACTTTGTCTTTCTCAGAGTTTTTTGTGCATTGCGTGTTATTTTCCGTCTCGAATGGAATTTCGATATCATTTTGGTGTAAGTTTTGAGTGTTTTGCTCTCAGGGACTACAAACTTGGGGCATTTACCCAGATCGTTTCTATGCATATTTGCTTCGGATTTGAAGCATTTATTGTTATTTTACCCCATTTTAAAGGCCGGTAACTCGTTCGGTTTTCGCGTTGAAAACTCCATACAAAACCAAATAAATTGCAGAAAATTTTCGCGAAATTTTTTCCATTTGTGATACTTTGTTTTCCGTGTTGAAAAAATTGACGTTTCAACGCGAAAAACCGGAACAGGTAGTACCGGCCTTTAAATGGGGGTAATAATAACAATAAATGCTTCAAAATCCGAGCAATATGCATTAGAAACGACTCTGGTAAGTGCCCCAAGTTTGTAGTCCCTGAGCAGCAAAACACTCAAACTTACACAAATTGATATCGAAATTCCATTCGATACGGGAATACACGATGCTACGAAAACTCTGAGAAAGACAAAACGTGTACTTGCGATCATTCTCCTTACATTCTGGCGAAACAAGCATTTACCACAAAAAGGCCGTGTACTCTGTATCGGTTTATCGACGGTTGAAACTTCCATACAAACCAAAAAACTGCGAAAAAATTTGCGAAATTTTTTTCCATTTGTGATTACTTTGTTTTTTCGTGTTGAAAAATGACGTTTAATAGCACGGCGCATTTGCAATGTGAATTTAAGAATAATTTCATTTATTTAAAAAAACTATTTTGTGCGGGTTTATAAATCAAACACGACCATATTTTTGTTCCGAAACTACACAAAGGATCAAGGAAATAGCAGATCAATTGCCAAGGAAAAATAAAAATGTTATTTTTGTAAAACAAGCAAACAACACCAACTTCATCCATATCCGCTCCCTGTAAAAATAGCGCCTCCAGCTACCTTTAAAAAAACGCCGCTTTCTATGGTGCGAAATAAATGTTTCCATAAAATTATTTCGCAAGGAATGCAACATAGTACCGGTCCTCAAAGGACAAAACTTCTACTTCTAATAATGATTGCCATACGACCAATGCTGATATACCGGATTTTCCATATGGTTACTACTCCCGACAGTATCCAGACGAATTGGATAACGTGAAAGGAAAATCTTGAGGAAATGCGTCAATAAACACTTATCAAAATCCTGCGAAAAATTCTCGAATTCCCATATTTACGAAAACCAAATCGGGAATTTCAACCCACTATGAGTACGCTTCGCCTCCAGCGAAGTTATATTGAGAGACTAGCCGACACACGGGAAAATGAATTGCTGAGCCACATCTATCAACATTTTAAATATCTTTCACCCGTTGCCATAATCAATGAAATCTCTTGACAATTCGAATCAGCAGGTCACACTTTGCCGCCAATTCTTCCAGGAAAACAACACACTGGAACACAACAGAGTGATATTTAATAATTACGCCTTGCCAACATTTTTTTTGAATTTTGGGGACTTCTTTTTGAGATCCCACTACGTCGAAAACAATTCATATACGGACAATCAAAACTCGTCGGAAAGCGCGTCACTTATTGAGAGCTTGTCCACGCAATGTTAACTACAAAAATGTTTCGCATGAGTGCCAATCTTTAGGTGCCTTAATAGACAATTTAGAACGACGCCAATAAGTGACCTCCAAACAATCAGAAAAAGATGCATTTTTAGATAGTTGTAAAAGAATCATTGTGCGTCGAGTAAAACACGTTTTGTTTAGATATTTATTAATTTGATTAACATTTACAAATTTCTTAAAAATTATAACATTTATACCACTATCACTTAATTTAACATTAATTTTTTGGGCATTAATGAATGATGTTGAGTTTAACATAGATAGCGAGTTACATGTTGCTGCGTCTATTCAACCAGTGATTTTTATTCCATGGGAGGTCAGGCGTGTCTGTAAAATATTGCTGAAAAAACAATCACTTTTATTCCATTTGGAAAATCACCAAATTTGTTCACCAATATACCTTTCACAATTTTAAGCGTTAAATCTATGTTTTCAGAACTTTCATTTTCGTTTTTATTTAATTAAAATATAACAAGCTTGGTTGCGACTTGGCGGTTTTCACAAAAATAAATCGTGTAGGGGATTGCAAATACCTTTCCATGTACTTTTTGATGTACCTTTTTTTCCATTGATGGTTGTAAGTGACATTTACGAGTCTTGTAGTAACGGATGACGATTGAAATGGAACTTTGAAAATGCGGCAGGGTATATACATTTTTTTTTCTTCATTCTTTTAATCTAGTCATAGAACCTATTATTCATTGAACATATAAAACACAAAGTTACCTGTATTATGCTCCTGCATATTCGAGATTTTAGCTGTGATAATTATGTTAATTTACTACACCCAGAAAAAAGTACCCCTTTCTTCTAAGTATAAAAATGAAATCATTGTGAAGAGTTTTTGAACTTCGTATAGCGCCAAAGACATTTTTATTTTTGTTCTTTGAGATGTGATTTTCGTTTAGAAATTAAGGTATAGATGGCTTCCATATATTTTAGTTTAATATTTTCCTATAATTTATGTACCACTATACTACAGAATGAAACAAAATATTTACTGATTTTGAATTCAATATATGGAATGATTTTATTTGATATATTTTCATCATTTGGACAAACTTACAATTTTGGTAACTTTACTTCATACATTTAGAACTGCTACCTTCGTTTTTAAATACAAATTTTATTTTAAATAAGCAATTTATCTTCAATTAAAGACATATTTTTATTATATTGAATATATTTATTAAGAATCAAACAGCATCGACTGTCTTAGAAATATAGTTTATTATTCCACTATTTCCATTTCCATGTGATATTTCACTTTAAAACGCACGTTTTTTCTTCTTGTACTTTTCATTTTAATAAGTTTGCTGCTCATTGATTTGTCCTCCTTTTTACAATTTCAATACCCATTAAATATAAAGAAATCATAAAGACATTTTTTGTTACAAAATGTTGGTCACTGAATATTACCTAATAATTGAAGATTCCAAATGACAAATGAAAGGTGTTGTTAATTATTGTTAGGTTATTTTCTTTTCTTTATACAAGCATCACGAACATTCATTAGATTTATTTTCAAAAAACGAACATTTTCTCACTAATTTAAATTTAACAATATTTTTATTATTTATTGTATTTATTATATTTTTTACCCTATTATTTTTTAACCATCTCTCGGTATACCACAACAACGCGTTTCAACTAAAAAAACATTCCACGCGCAAACATATCGCATACACCCACGCGACAACACATCGGATTGACGATGACAGGTATCGATTACAGAGTAAGAAATAGAAATATAGGAAAATTTCCTATATCTAACTAGTTGTGTTTTCCTAAGTTTTGAACAGGATTCCATATCTTAGTTACGTATGGAACTTTTAAAATATTTTTCGTAGTGCAAGTTTGTTGTGCGTATGTAGAAAAAACTTTCTATTATAAAAGAGTCGCATATTATCATTTTATAAGAATTTACTAATTTTGAGGAAACTTAGTTTTAGGTTTTGTATTTGTTTATTTTTACGAATGCTTTGTTACTCGGTGAATAAAATTTCTCTGTCAGTCAGTAAATCTTATACCCTGCGAAGAAAACAGTATGAGTTAAATTCCATGCCTATATTTAGTTAATGAACTATTCCTAACTGCTTACAAGTTTAGATTTTTTTTACTGAAACGAGGTAAATTTATTATTTTTCACAAAAATTTACCTTAATGGCAATAAAGTGGATAAATCTATATTGATGAAAAATTTCTCGTTTAGTTTTCGAAGGCATTTTTCTGGTGTAATTTGTATTTTCATAATGTAACTGTATATAGCATTCGTCGCCTACAAAAAATTTGTATCTCGTTTTAATGGTGTTTTCTAGTTGTACATTACTATTATTTATTATAATAACGCAGACATCCACGCTCTGCTAAGAACAGTAAAGAGCAGTCAGAGCAAGCCTTATTTTTCATTCATCAATGTGCAATATACGCAACAATCGAATATTTTTATGATTAAGCCTGCTATTTTACCATTATAAGAAATGTGTTTAGAACCAGACCAGATATTAGTTCTAACGTTTACCACAACTTACCATCAGTAATACGTAATCGGAATAGCCTAAAATTATATTGCTGTTTTTTTTGTTAACTAGTCCACAACCAACTTATGTCAATCGCGGAAATGAAACCTCATAGACCGGCAATTTGTAGTACATCGTCCGTCGGTTTTGCTTGGAAAAGCTGCCCCACTATTCGCGATCTTTTCTTGAAATTTAGCTCAGTTTGAATCAAAACATATGACTTGATATCCTGTAAAGTCTGTGGATTCTGAGACAACAAGAACACGTAATCATATGTGTCTATTCTGATCTGCTTAATGAACTGTCTTTAATACTAAGTATCTTCAGGGAATTATCAACAGTAAAGCACGAAAAGCGGTGTACCCCTTGATAGTATTACTGTCACTAATACGATCACTGTAAGTTTTGTTTGTATGTAGGTTGTGTCCACCCCTTTGTGAATTAGACGGAGAATTGACCCTCTGGAGCATGCCATTTATAAAACGTCCTCGTGTGTTGCGGAATACGTCGCCTTGACAAATGATGTCGACTAATTCGACGTCAATACCTCAGTAAAATATTGTCAAATCAGTATCTTGGTGATCGACCATCTTATGCCCACTTTGCACTCTTATCTAGACTAATTTGTTCAGAATTAATTAAGTAAGTACGGCAAGCGTTGTTCCATGAATAATTTGTAATGAGAACTACAATGTCGGCAGATACACTTCAGTTGGTTGTATAAGTATCGTGTAGGAATGTGTTATGTCCGTAACATATGTCCAGCAGGTATCGTATTATGACCTCGACTTAATTAATCAAAATTCGTGAAACTACAACAATAGCTATTGCAAGATGAATGTTCGGATCATCAGCCTGTGCGAATCTGCATACTTGTAAACTCTAATTATGCCTTGAGTTTCGTTTCTGCGAAGAACGAACATCTTCATTTATCTCCGTAAATGGGTCTCAAACCCAGGGATGTTAACTTATTTATGCGAAATAATATGCCTGCATATTTTTCGTGCGAAAAATCCTGGGTTGTATAAACCCTGCCAGCATTTCAATGTTCCATTTCATCCTCATCGCTACCACAGACTCGTAAGTGACACTGCAACAATCGCCAACTGTGATAGTATTTTGCCATCACTATTCGCATGAAAGTATTTTGCCATCACTATTGTTACAAGAGCCATTTTATATTTTGTGAAACACCAAGCGCAACTGGCTTATTATAATTTATTTCAATGAAAACGAAAATAAAGTGCTGAAAACATAGTTATTACGCTTAAAATTGTGAAAGTAATTGGTGAACAATTTTTGACTTTCCAATGGAATAAAGTGATTAGCTTTTCAATATTTTTCCAGACACGCTGCCTCCATTGGGAATAAAGTACTGGCTGATAACGCTACAAACTATTAACTTACAACTTGTAACTCAACATCAATCTCTATTAATGCCATAAAAAATGTGTTAAATGTGATGTGATAGTCGTTATAATTGTTTATATTTATGAGAATTTATAAATGTTTCATAAAATTAATAAATATCTAAACAACCGTGTTTTACTTGACCACAATGATTCTTTTACAACTATCTTAAATGCACTTTGTCTGGATTGTTTGAAGGGGCTCTTATTGGCGTCCTTCTAAATGTATCCAGAAGGGCTCCTAATAATTGCACTCATGCGATACTTTTTTGTAGTAACTTGGCGTGGTACAACTTCTCAATAGTGACGGCGCTTTTCCGAGGAGTTTTGGATATCGTGTACGACTGTTTTCGACGTAGTGGGGATTCTCAGAAGCGCCCCCAAATTCAAAAAATGTTGGCAGGGAATATGTGTCTGAAAATACTCAAAACAAAGATTTCGCATTTATTCCGCGCTAACGTTTTTTATATGGAGTATAACATTTTTTCGTGCGAAAACGTGATCTTAGTACTATGCTTAATGGACAAATTAATCACAATAAATATTTCGCTATGCATCAATTCTGTCTGTTTCAAAAGGATACACAACTTCTTGAGAGGATACACAATGTAATAATACATTTTTTTTCTACTCAGAATAAAAACTCCATAACTTTGCTAAAAGTGGACTTATAAAGACATGTTGTACATCAATCGAAAGGCCAGAATATAGGCTTTCAATGTGTAAAAAATGTAGGGTATAATTGAAGACTTTTTGAGATATAACGAAAATAACAAAAAAATTTGGGTAAAATTATTCTTTTTATTTATATCTCCTAAATTAAACTAAATATTAAAAAAAATATTTCTTGCGTATAAAAGTGCATTGAATAAGCTTTCATATGACACCAAAACAAAAGAGATATATCAAGTTTTTATTGACTTTTTGGAGGGCTATATCTCAAACCCCGGGTACTACCCCGGGTCACTTTGTTGGAATCAGCTCACCGAATGACACAACATATATTAATTTTAAGCAATTCGTTGGGGGGCCCATAGACTGCAGTTGAGCCAAAGTTTTCATGCGAAATCAAGATTTTAGTAATTGGCATAGAATTTCTTTCATTTTCTATGTGTAGTTATAATCCGGCTAGAAATCCGTATATCAGATTCGACGAAACACACCACAGTTATTAAGATACAACTCTTCAATTGTACTCCGGTATTTTACAACGCTGTATGTGAATTCACCACAGCTACCTTGTCGCCGTGGTGAATCTGGTTCGGTCTTTCTTTTTCTCGCAACGTCTCATTGCAGGCGTGTAGTGTTTTTTAAAGTTGGTCAGGAAAAATCAATAAACATCCAAAATGGTATGTGAAATTCCATAAAAAACATTTTTGAAACGAATGAAAAACTCAACGAATTATCCAAATATGCAAATATTTTCGAGTGATGTGAAAAATCCTGAGAAATTTTTGAAAAATAATTGTGAAATTCCGATGATGACGATGATGTCAGTACATAGTATAGAGATGAACGTGTGTGACTGTGGTATTACGAAGCCTTCGTTTGCTAACTTCGATGCAACGAAGAGAAAATGAAATGACGTGGAATGGTTTTCTTATCGAAAAAGAAAGCGAAATGTGGCCTTGGAATTCGTCTGGATTTTTGTTCGTTTTTTTTTAGTGTTAAGTGCAAGTAACTAATTTATTTTATCCCCTCTAATGGTTCATAGGTCAACTTCACCGTCGATGAAATCCGTGCTTTGATGGACAAGAAGCGGAATATCCGTAACATGTCCGTCATTGCTCACGTCGATCATGGTAAATCCACCTTGACCGATTCCTTGGTAAGTATTGAAAAAAAAAATATATATATATATATATCGTGCGACGCCACGCCCCTCCTCCAATGGGTAATTCCGTAATTATGTTTTTGTATACCTTGCATAGGTGTCAAAGGCTGGTATTATTGCCGGTGCCAAGGCTGGTGAAACCCGTTTCACCGATACCCGTAAGGATGAACAGGAACGTTGCATTACCATCAAGTCAACGTAAGCAAATCAAAAAAACTTGTCTATTTTGTCGAACATAACCTCAACTTCTTTTTCCTTTGTTTTTGTTTGCCCACAGTGCCATTTCTATGTACTTCGAGGTCGAAGATAAGGATGTGGTTTTCATTACCAATCCCGATTTACGTGAGAAGGACAGTAAGGGTTTCTTGATCAACTTGATCGATTCACCCGGTCACGTTGATTTCTCCTCTGAAGTCACTGCTGCTTTGCGTGTCACTGACGGCGCTTTGGTTGTCGTCGATTGTGTGTCTGGTGTGTGTGTCCAAACCGAAACTGTCTTGCGTCAAGCCATTGCTGAACGTATTAAGCCCATTTTGTTCATGAACAAGATGGACCGTGCTTTGTTGGAATTGCAATTGGAAGCTGAAGAATTGTACCAAACTTTCCAACGTATTGTTGAAAACGTGAACGTCATTATTGCCACCTACAATGACGATGGTGGTCCAATGGGTGAAGTACGTGTCGATCCCTCCAAGGGTTCCGTCGGTTTTGGTTCTGGTTTGCACGGTTGGGCCTTTACCCTTAAACAATTCTCCGAAATGTACGCCGAGAAATTCAAGATTGATGTTGTCAAGCTAATGAACAGGTCAGTAGTCCAAGTGAATTAATTTAGGGTTGGGGCCTCATGCTTTTAGCACAATTCGTGTTGTTCATAAAGAGAAGAATTTCAAGATTCTTGGTTTTCTTCACTTGAAGACTGAACAGCAAGTGCTCATAAAAGTAGACTAACTGGAAGGAGTGGTCCTCGGTTGTTCTTTGTAACGATAGAGGATAACTCTTTCGAAATATTGGTTTGATAACGCTGATCGGTGACCTCTTTCCTAATGTCACATCCGTTTATGCTGAAGATCCAATATAACATTTTGCTAGCAAAAATAGAAAGTCCTATATCGTGGCGTAAGGTTTTTCACTAGTTCTCCTTATGCTTCTTCTTCCAAATAGACTTTGGGGTGAAAACTTCTTCAATGCCAAGACAAAGAAATGGCAAAAGCAAAAGGAAGCCGACAACAAGCGTTCTTTCTGTATGTACATCTTGGACCCCATCTACAAGGTGTTCGATGCTATTATGAACTACAAGAAGGAAGAAATTCCCACTTTGTTGGAGAAGATTGGAGTTACCTTGAAGCATGAAGATAAGGACAAGGACGGTAAAGCCTTGTTGAAGGTTGTTATGCGTACCTGGTTGCCTGCTGGTGAAGCTCTACTTCAGATGATTGCCATCCATTTGCCATCACCTGTTGTGGCCCAAAAATACCGTATGGAAATGTTGTACGAAGGTCCCCATGATGATGAGGCTGCCGTTGCTGTTAAGAACTGCGATCCCGATGGTCCTTTGATGATGTACATCTCCAAAATGGTACCCACTTCTGACAAGGGTCGTTTCTATGCTTTCGGTCGTGTGTTCTCCGGAAAGGTCGCCACTGGCCAAAAATGCCGTATCATGGGCCCCAACTACATCCCTGGCAAAAAGGAAGATTTGTACGAAAAGGCCATCCAACGTACAATTTTGATGATGGGTCGTTATGTTGAAGCCATCGAAGATGTTCCCTCTGGCAACATTTGCGGTTTGGTTGGTGTTGATCAATTCTTGGTTAAGACCGGTACCATCACCACCTTCAAGGATGCCTCTTATACACAACATGAAGGTAAGTTGTGTTCTCACGTCATCTTTTTATTTCCACAATTCCAGTGATGATATTTAACACAGACCTGTACAGAAGAATATTCTTGAAAGAAACCCGTTAACTGACCTTTTTCCGTT
>PGFW01021931.1:4146-14589 GCA_003123925.1 Haematobia irritans
CTTATCGTTCTTTTAGTTGGTGTAGAAATGTTCATCTGAAAGTTATAAAAAAAGGAAGGAAAATTTCAATAAGAGAAATTTTCGTGCGGGAAAGCGAGGTCGAGGAGTCATTTTCATGTTCTATAGATTTTTTTATCAAAATTATATTCTATGGGAATATTATTTAATCAAGATTGTTATTTTCATACAGAAAATTTTGGTTAAAAATTTTATTTCCTGTAGATTTTTTTTTCAACAAAGTTTATTTTAAATTGCTATAGAAAATTTTGGCAACATTTCCATGTTCTATAGACACATTTTGGCAAATTTTGGTTTCTATAGAAAATTTTGGCAAATTTTATTTCGATAAAAAATATTGTCAAAATTTTATTTCTATAAGCAAATTTTGTCAAAATTGCTTTTCTATAGGAAGTTTTTTTCAAAACTTGTAATTTCATAGAAATTTTTGGCAAAATTTCATTCTTATACGAAAATTATGAAATTTTATTTCTATAAGAAATTTTTTGTTAAAATTTTATTTTTATAGAAAATTTTTGTTAAAATTTTATTTCAATAGAAATTTTTTAAAATTTTATTTCTATAGAGAATTTTGTCAAAATTTCGTTTCTATAAGAAATTTTGGCAAAAATTTTTAATTTCCAATAGAAAATCATTGTCGAAATTTTATTTCAATACGAAAATTTTGCAAAATTCTTTTACTTTAGAAAGATTTTGGCAAAATTTCTTTTTCTTTAGAAAATTTTGGCTAAATTGCCTAGTTGTCCTATTCAGAAAAATTTTGACAAAATTTATTCTAAAAAGAAAATTTTGACAAAATTTTATTTCTATAGAAAATTTTATTTCTATGAAAATTTTGTCAAAATTTTATTTCTATGAACATTGTTGAAAATTTTTTATTTGTCTATAGAAAATTTTGGCAAAAAGATTTTATTCTGTAGAAAAAATTTGTGATTGAATTTTATCCTAAAAGAAAATTTTGCCAAAATTTAATTCTATAGAAAACTTTGTCAGAATTTTATTTTCTATTAGAAATTTGTCAAAATTTTATTGTTTACAGTCAAATTTGTCAAAAATTCTTTTTTCTTTAGAAATATTGTGGAAAATTTTATTTCTATAAAATTTAGTCACAATTTTATTTATATTGAAAAAATTTGTGATTTGAAATTTTATTCGCTAAAAGAAAATTTGTCAAAATTTCAATTCTATAGAAACTTTGTCAGAATAATTATTTGCTGATAGAAAATTTTGTCAAATTTTATTTTTATATCAATATTTTGTCAAAATTCTTTTTCCTTTTGAAAATTTTGGCAAAATTTATTTTTTTTTTTTCAAATTTTGTCAAATCTTTTTCTTAGAAAATTTTGGCAAAAAATTTTATTATCTGTAGAAAATTTTGGCAAAATGATTTGAAATTTTATTCCTAAAGAAAAATTTTGTGCAAAATTCAATTCTAGTAGAAAACTTTGTCAGAATTTTTATTTGTATAGAAAATTTTGTCAAAATTTATTAATTTTTATAATCAAATTTTGTCAAATTCTTTTTCTTTAGAAAATTTTGGCAAATTTTATTTCTATAGAAAACTAGTCAAATTTATTTATATTGAAAAAATTTGTATTTGAATTTTATTCCTAAAAAAATTTTCAAAATTTCCAATTCTAATCAAACAACTGTGTCAGAATTTATTTCATAGAAAAATTTGTCAAAAATTTTTATTTTTATATCAATTTTGTCAAATTTTTTTTTTCTTTTTGAAAATTTTGGCAAAAATTTTATTTTTTTTCAAATTTTGTCAAAATTCTTTTTCTTAAAAATTTGGCAAAATTTTATTTCTGTAGAAAATTTTGGAAAATTTCATTTTTAAGAAAATTTGCAAATATTATTTCTTACTAGAAAATTTTGGCAAGATATTATTTCTATAAGAAAATTTTTGGCAAAATAGTATTTGCTATAGAAAGTTTTTGGCATAATTTTGTCAAAATTTTATTTTATATGAATTTTTGTCAAAATTCTTATTTCTATAGAAAATTTTGTGCAAAATTTTCATCTTCTATAGAAAATTTAGCTCACAATTTTATTTATATGAAAATTTGTATTTGAAATTTTATTCCTAAAGAAAATTTTGTCAAAATGCTCAATTCTATTACAAAACTTCTGTCAGAATTTTATTTCTATAGAAAATTTTGCTGCAAAATTTTATTTTTCTATCAAATTTTTGTCCAAAAATTGCTTTTTCTTTGAAAATTTTGGCAAAATTTTATTTCTTTTTTTTCAGATTTTGTCAAAATTCTTTTTTCTTTAGAAAATTTTGGCAAATTTTCATTTCTGTAGAAATTTTGGCAAAATTTCATTTTTATAAGAAAAATTTTTGCAAAATTTTATTTTTTTCTATAAGAAAATTTTGGCAGATATTATTTCTATAGGAAAATGTTTGGCGAAAATAGTATTTCTAATAGAAAGTTTTTGGCAAAATTGTTATTTTGGTAGAAAAATTTTGTTAAAATTTTTATTTTTCAATATCAAATTGTTGTCAAAATTTTTTTCTTTAGAAAAATTTTTGGGCAAAATTTTATTTCTAACCTAGAAATTTAGCTCACCAATTTTTATTTATATTGAAAAATTTGGGGATTTGAATTTTATTGCTAAAAAGAAAATTTTTTTTGTCAAAATTTCAATTCTATAGCAAACTTTTGTCAGATTTATTTCTATAGAAATTTTGTTCAAAATTGTATTTTTATATCAAATTTTGTCAATAATTCTTTTTCTTATACGAAAATTTTTGGCAAAATTTTTATTTTTTTTTTTCAAATTTTGTCAAAATTCCTTTTTCTTTTAGAAAAAATTTGGAAAATTTTATTTCTTAGAAAAAATTTTGCAAAATTTCATTTTTATAGAAATTTTTGCAAAATTTTTATTTCTATAAGAAAAATTTTGCGCAAAATATTATTTTCTATAGAAAATTTTTGGCTAAATATTATATTTCTATACGAACAAATTTTGGGCAAAATTTTATTTTGGTAGAAACAATTTTTGTTAAGAATTTTTCTTTTCTATAGAAAATTTTTTTATATTTTCCATAGAAAAATTTTTTTTATTTTCCATAGAAATCTTTGACAAAATTTTATTTTATGCAGAAATTTTGGCAAAATTTTTATTTCTATGAAATTTTGTTCAATTTTATTTTCTATGAAAAAATTTTAAGGCAAAATTTTATTTCTACGAGAAAATTTTTTAGCAAAATTCTATTTTCAAAAGTTATATTTCTTAATAGAAAATTTTGTCAAAAATTTAATTTCCATAGAAAATGTTGACAAAAATTCTTATTCTCTATAGGAAGTTTTTTGCAAATCTTTATTTCTGTAGAATAATTTTGTCAAAAATTTATTTCTATAGTGAAATTTTGTCAATCATGGTATTTTATAGAAAAATTTTGTCAAAATTTTATTTCTATTAGAAATTTTGTCAAAATTTTGTTTTTATAGAAAATGTTGTCCAAAGTTTTATTTTAATAGAAAAAATTTGTCACATTTTTTTGTATACTACTGAAAATAGTAATGCCCGCCAGGTAGAAAAATTTTGGTTAATTTTTATGAAAATTTAGAATTATTTTTTAGAAATTTTAACTAAACAGTATTACTAAGCGTTGACGATCACCCGATATTCACATACAAATAAGTAAATAGTTTCGACAAAATTCAGGAAATATTTATTAGTTAATTATTTGTTTTCAGCATGTGAAAGAAAATTTTGTAATTTGTAGGGGCAACAAGTTGAGTTCAAAATTGCACAGAATTGTCTTTAGTGCCATCGAAAGTTCACGCATGGGGTATTTGTAAGTAAAATTTACAAATTCGAGAAATAATGAATAAAGTTAACATGGTGGCTTTAGTGAAATAGAGGAATTCATTTTTCTTTGAGTGTAGGAAATTTTCTATAGAAAATTTTTTGTTAAAATTTTTATTTCTATTGAAAATTTTTTCAAAATTTTTGTTTTTATAGAAAATGTTGTCAAAGTTTTTAATATCTATAGAAATACTTTGCAAAATTTGTTATTTCTATAAGAAAATTTTGTCAAAAAATTTTATTTGCTATCTTTTTTTTTAATTTATAGAATTTTTTTTTGTAATTTTTATTTCAAATTTTTGGCTAAATTTTTGGAAAAATATTTATTTCTTTAGAAAATTTTTCAAATTTTTTTTTATTTCTATTTTATTTTATAGAGAAATTTTATTACTCAAGAAAATTTTGTTGCAAATTTTATTTCAAATAGAAAATTTTTGTTAAAATTTTTTTCTATAGAGAATTTTGTCAAAATTTTATTTCTATAGAAAAAAAAACAAAAACACAAAAATCAACAAATATAACGTCACGATTATGATTCGAAATCCAAGCACAATGTAGAAAACTTATTCACGCGAGATGGGATGCAACACATATCATATTGGAAAAGCCAAAGATTTAAATAAATAATAAAATAAAGCCAAATTTAAATGAATAATAAAATAAAAATTTTATTTCTATAAAAAAATTTGTTGTTGAAATTTTATTTTATAGAAATATTTGTCAAAATGTTATTTCTATAGAAAATTTTGTCAAAATTTTATTACTATAGAAAATTTTGTCAAAATTTTGTTTTATAGAAAATGTTGTCAAAAGTTTATTTCTATAGAAAAAATTGTCAAAATTTTATTTCTATAGGAAATTTTGTCAAAATTTTATTTCTATAAATTAAAATTTGATATGCTATCGAAAAAGTGGATCTACCTATGCAGTGGTATTATATAGTCGGCCGCGCGTCTGACGTTTAGACTTTCCTTACCTTGTTTTGTTCCATGTTTGTGTGCTCCTTTTTGAAAAAATCTTTAAAATAGGATGGTCCTTTTAAATTTGCAAAGTAGTATGTGCCACTGTAATTCTTTTACTCGCTCCATATGTCTTTGACTATAAAATTATTAAAAAATTTCCTAACAATAGATTCAAAATTCGCAATAGCATGGTAGATGAGGCCTAATTTATTACTGTTTTTTATATCCAGCAGATTATATGGCATTTTCTTTAGAATTTATTCACAAAAAAAAATCATTTGACAAATTATCAATGAATTTCATCAGAAATCACGTGAAAAATATTTTCATACGAAAAAAAAATGAAAATAAATTTACCCCTTAACCCGCTTGTTATGTCAAACAAAAATACATAAAATCATTCATTTCGGAGATGCATCTATATATATATAGAGAGAGAGAGAGAGTAGAGAAAAAGGGTTTAGTTACAACTAAAGCCATTTCGATATAGATTTACTCATAAAAGAGGATTTTCTTTATATTATATTGTAGACCTTTCGAAGCAGTAGAATAGATTTTGTAAGCAAAATATTTTAAATCGGCTTATGGGATTAATTGTCTTCTTAATAATAGCGAAAGAATGAATTTGCGCTTGCTTCAATAGGCAATTTATGAAGGAGATTTCTACATGGGTAAATGAAATCTAATTGATATATGTGACAATATTGATAAAAGGCAACATCTCCTTAATTTATCTTTATTGAAAATTTCTTGTACCCAATGGCACTCGGTCTAATAATGATGATTATGTAAGCAACAGGTTCTCAATATATTGGTATGCAGGCTTATAATATCGCAATATGGAGCTGCTAGTGTCCGCTTTATCAGAAGCAGATGGAAAAAAAGGCTAATGTCGCTCGAGTGTCATTAAGTCTTGTTTTTTAACCCAATTTCCATTTGGATGTGAAGCGCTAATTAGTTTGCCCTTAAATAACCATAGTTTTGCATTAATTATTTTCTATCGAGCTATACGTATAGTTTTTTCGTTCGACTTATAAATGTAACATATCTTGAGCAAGTCAGTGTGAACTTCAAGACATGTCGCGTTTCTTTATCTATTGTTTGTTTATTCAATTGATGAAAAAAAAGTATTAGCTCAATAGCCTCCGAAATAATGGCACGCGTTTACTATGAAATTACTCAGGACCAGTGCTGCGGCTGCAACACCTTCCAATGCTGGATCTCCGATTTGCCTGGCATTAATAATCTATACACATTTATATTGAGGTCGAAAAAATTTCATTTCTATAGGACAATTTTGCGCCAATGTGTCATGAAAATTGTTTCAAATTTCATTTTTACGGAATATGTTCGTCACAAATTTTATTTCTCTAGGAAATTTTTCAGAAATTCATTTCTAGAGGAAATTTGGTCAAAATTTTTATGTTCTATAGGAGGATTTTTGTCTAAAAATTAATTTCTATAGCTAAATTCTCTAATCTAGGTAAGACAATTTTAATTAAATTATGCGTTGCTATAAGGTAATTTTGAGAAAATTCATTGGCTTATGGAAATAGGTATATTAAAATTTCATTTCTAAAGGAAATTTTTTTATATTCATCACAAAATTTCATTCTTCAAGGAAATTTCTTGTCAAAATCTTTAATCCTTTAGGATTTTTTTTCAGGAACTTAATTATTTAGTAAAAATTTTGTCAAAAATTTCATTACTATAAAATTTTTTGTCAAAATTTCATTTCTATAGGAAAATTTTGTCAAATTCCATTTCTTAGAAACTGGTCACAAAATAGCATTTTTATGGACGAATTTTGGAAATTTTTTGTTATATATAGGAAAATGTTGCCAAACTTTTCTATCTGTAGGAGATTGAATAAACATTTCTGTATGCTATAGTAATTTTATTCTGATGGAAATTTGTCGTATTGTCTATAGAAAATTTTTGTCAAATATATTTCTTAGCAAATTTTGTACAAATTTTCATTTCTATAAAATTTTGTCAATATTTCACTTTCTATAAATTTGTCAATATTTGTCAACATTTTCATTTCCATAAAAATTTGATAACATTTTATTTCCATAGAAATTTTGTCCAAAATTTATTCTAAAGCAAACTTGTCACCATTTCATTTTCCTATAGGAAAATTTGGCAAAAATTTCATCTATAGGAAATTCTATTAAAAATCGTTACTTATTGTTATATTGTGCTGTGGAATTCATTTGCTAGAGGAATTTTTTGAAATTGCCATTTTTATAGAAAATTTGTTGAAATTTCATTTCTATAGGCAATTTTATTAATCTGATAGACAATTTTAATAAAATTCGTTGCTATTAGGCAGTTTTGCCAAAATTTCATTCAAGGAAATTTCGTCAAAAATTTCATTCTATAGAAAATTTTGTCTCAAATTTCATTCTATGGGAAATCGTTGCTCAAAATTGTGTCTATACTATAGGAAATTTTAACTAACAATTTTCGTTGGCATAAGGTAATTTGACCGCACGCGAAAATTTCCATTGCTTAGGGAAATTTTCGTTAATATTCATTCTAAAGGAAATTTTTCAAAAATTTCCATTCCCTATAAAAAAATTTGGTCAAAATTTCATTATCTATTTAGCGAATTTGCTCAAGAATTTCATTCCATAAGGATATTTGCAAAGATTTCATTTCCATACTGGCGAAATTTTTTGATAAATTTTCCATTCTCATACGGAAAATTTGTCAATTTATTCTAAGGGAAATTTGTCGCAAAATTACATTTCCTGATACGGTAAAATTTGGTTGAAACATTTTCTCTAGTATATAAGAAATAATTGTCAACCAATTTCCTATGTGTTAGGAAATCTTAATAAAATTTCGTTTATATAGGCTAATTTTTGATGAAAATTTCATTGCTTTTCGAAGTTTTTGGTTAAATTTCATTTTATTAGGAAAATTTCACTTAAAATCATTCCAACGGAAATTTCCCGTCCAAATAATTAATTCTCTAGGAATTTTTTGTCAAAATTTTCATTTCTGTAGGAAATTTGGTCAAAGTTTCATTGTTCTATAGGACAATTTGCCCGTTCAAATTTTCATTTCTACGTAAGAAAATTATGCTCAAAATTACATTTTTGGAATTTTTGTAAAAATGTCAATTTCTATAGGAAATTTCTAGCAAAATTTTCTATATATAGGAAATGTTTTTCAAAATTTCTATCTATAGGAAATTTCATAAAACGATATTGCTTTTGCTAAGGTAAATTTGAGGAAATTCATTGCTATAGCATATTTGCGGAAAAAATTTCGATCGCGTTAGGGAAAGTTTCATCAAAATCTTTCATTTCTATAGGAAATTTTGTCTAAAATATTCATTTCTATGGGAAATTTTGTCAAAATTTCTATATTATAGGAAATTTTTGACGAAAATTCATTGCTTTAGAAATTTTGTCAAACATTTCATTCCTATAAGGCAAATTTTGTCAAAAATTTCCCATTCTCTATTTAGCGTAATTTGATCAAAAATCTTCATTCTCTTAGCACAATTTTGATCAAAATTTCATTGCCAACGGAATTTTTCAAAATTTTAATCCAGGAATTTTTGGTCAAAATTTTCATTTCTGTAGGAAATTTGTCCCTTCAAAATTTTCATTTTCTATAGGAAATTTTGTCAAATTTTCATTTCTAGGTAGAAATTATGCTCAAAATTGTATTTTTGGAATTTTGTAAAAAAATTCATTTAACTATAGGGAAAATTTTAGCAAAAAAAATTTTCTATATAATAGGAAATGCTTCTCAAAAATGTTCTATCCCTATAGGAAATTTAAATAAAAATTCGAACTGGAAGTTCGGCGTAGGCTTGCTCGTGGCGTTGCGATAGTAATTTTGGAGGAAATTTCACTGCCTATAGATAATGTTTGGGATAAATTGTCATTGCGTTAGGAGAATTTTTATCTAACAATTTAAAGTTTCTATAGGAAATTTGTTAAAATACCGTCATTTCGTAATGCGCGAAATTTGTCAAAATTTTCGCTTATATATAGGAAAATTTTGAAAAATTCATTGCTTTACGGAATTTTTTCATCTCCTATAGGAAATTTTTGTCAAATTCCATTCCTATAGGAAACTTTCGGTCAAATTTCATTCTCTATAGAAATTTTATCAAAAATTTCATTTCCATAGAAATTTTGATAAAATTTCATTTGCGTAACTAGCGGAGAATTTCGTCAAAATTTTATATTCTCTAGGAAATTTGTCAAAAATTACATTTCTATTAGTAAATTTTGTGAAGATTTTCTAGGTATATAGGACAATTTTACACTAAAATTTCGGTTGATCTTGAATTTTTGAGAAAATTTCGTATATGCCTATAGGAAATTCTTGTTAAAATTGTCATTTCTATTTGTCGAACATTTGTCGAAAATGTCATTTCTATAGTAAAATTTGTTCAAAATTTTATTTCTCTAGGAAAATTTGTCAAAATTTCATTATCTAAGTGAATTTGTCAAATTCTATGTAGTCTAGGAAATGTTTGCGTCAAAAATTTCTATATATAGGAAATTTTAATAAAATTTCGCTTCCAAGGAAATTCCGCAAAATGTAATTCTCAGGAATTTTCTATACGGAAATTTTGTCAAATTTTTATTTTTATTCTAGGAAATTACTGTCAAAAAATTGAATTTTTATGGAATTTCCAGTCTATCGGAAAAATTTTGTCAAAATTTTCATTTCTCATAGGAAATCTTTAGCAAAATTTCTAGTACATAGGGGAAATGTTGTCAACAATTTTAATAAAATTTCATGCTATGGGTAACTTTCTGCTCTAAAATTACATTTCTCAGGATATATGGAGCAAAAATCCCAATGACAATGCTACGATGCCAATTCAATGGCATGGAAATGGAAAACCCCTCCAAGCTATGTGAAATAAAAAAATCATTATTATTATTTTACTGTTGCTAGTGATGCGCTATTGCTCTTTTAGTTTCAACAAAAGTAGTTGTTGGTAATTTAAACATTGTAGATTATCGCTAACATAAAATATTCCATTCAACTATCCGCCATGTGCGGTCTTTTGTTGCTATGGTCTACTTCTCTTTTTTTACAGCCCTACAGGCAACTGTTATTAGAAGAACTTAAAACTGGATTAAAACTTCTTCAGTAGCCATTTTCATAGCCGAGGATAGTTTTAAAAACTAACTAGGCGAAAAAGGAAGGAAAGTTGCAAACGAGTGGAATAATTTTTTAAAATTGCTTTTGTTCCGGTAATAATTTCACAGTACATCTAGAAGTTGCAATCATTTTCAACTTTGCCTCATATATAATTTGTTTTGCCGAACTTTATATTAGGGTATGCAAAATTCGTTCAATGTAAGTACACTTTATTCCTGCTGCCATTGAAGCGACAATAAAACCCCTTTTGTTGAATCCTTTTATCTATGAAACAGCCACGAAAATTGTAACACTCACATTCATTCCCCACCGCCATAAGCTTTAACACTTTTGTTCGTTGAAAGAAAATAGAAAGAGCTCAATGGATGAATGGCAAAAGGATTTCATTGTTCTTCTACAGCCATTTACCATTATTTATAGTAAATAATTGAATTTTCTCTTTTTGTCTCCTTCACTCGAAAAAAAAATCGGATTGTCTTCATAGTAGAATATTTCA
>PGFW01021934.1:0-10037 GCA_003123925.1 Haematobia irritans
GCCATCTATGTGTCAGACCGGGGACCAACCTGTTATCCATTGTATCTTGTATTTATAAACTTATTTTTATTTTATTGGACTTATTTTTATGCTATTTATCAACCCCGGTTAAAATAGTTTTACAAGTCATTACATTTGTCGTTTGTTTTAAACATAAATTGTGGTAGTCCAAAAATATGGAGTAAAATTTATGACCATTTCGTCGATTGTAGTGCAACATTTATGAAATTGCTGGCAAAATACAAACAACAATGTTTTAGCTTTAATATTCAGAATCCCCAACAGCGTTATGAAACAGCACCATCTTTAGAATGACATTATAATTCTGATGTGAGATAACTAGGGAAGAAGTAGTGGAACCCTCGGGTTACTTTTTTTGCCAATATGAAATCCCCTTTAGTTTAACATTCCCATTAAACAGTTTACGTTTTTCGAGAGAGATGTTACATCGATTACAAGAAAATGAAATATCAAATTGCCCATTAGAAAGTCAATGAAGCTAAAATGTTTTGCAAGTCACAACGCTGAAGTGTTAATCGCCAAGACTTTGAGGTTTACAATTGAAAGCAAAAGGAAAATGGTTCCCAATTCGCAATGAGGTATTTCATTAAGTCAATTAAGATAATTAATAAATATATAGCTCAATATTTTCAGGAAATCTCTGGGCAGGAAGAAATAATTGAAGTGTAATTATTTACAGGAAAAAACGAATATGAAATAATAAATAATATATTTTTCTACAGATATGAATGTTTCGACAAGGTTTTCTTTACAAAAACCAAAATTTTGAACAGCAATTTTTTTCTATAAAATAATATATTCAAAATTTTATAAAATAAAATTTAGAACTTTCTATCGAATAAAATTTAGGAAACCTTTCTTATCGAAATAATTTCAATATAAATAAGAATTATTGACAAAATCTTTTCTATAGAAATAAATTATCGTAACAAAATTCTATAGAAACAAAATTTGGCAAGCAATTTTCTAATAGAAATAAAATGGAAAATTTTGACAAAAATTTCAAAAAAATTTCCTGTAGAAATAATATTTTAACCAAAAATTTTGCATAGAACCAATTTTACAATAATTTTCTATGTAATAATATTTGCAACAATTTTCTAACAAGAAAGTAAATGTTGAAAAAATTTCTATAGAAATAAAATTTTGAACCAATTAGAATAGAAATAAAATTTTTTTGACAGAAATTTTCCATAGAACCAAAATTTCTACAAAAAATTTTCTATAGAAATAAATTTTTGACAATTTTCTAATAGAAAGATAAAATTTTTTTGAGCGAAATTTCTTTTGAAATGCAAATTTTGCAAAAAATTTCTATAGAAATAAAGTTTTAAACAAAATTTTCCATAGAAAACCAAAATTTTTTCTATGTCAATAAAATTTTGGAAAAATTTTTAAAAAAATTTTCTAATAGAAATAAAAATTTTGAATAAAATTTTCTATAGAAATAAAATTTTTACAATTAGATATAGAAATAAAATCTTGACAACATTTTCCATAATGAAACCAAATTTAGCCAAAATTTTCTATAGCAATGAAATTTGGATTAAAATTTTGACGAAAGTATTTTCTTTCGAAAAATAAAATTTTGCATGCAAATTTCGCTTTGGAAATAAAATTTAACAAAATTTACATAGAAACCGAAAATTTACAAAACAATTTTTCTATGTAAATAAAAAATTTGAAAAAAAATTTCTATAGAAATTAAAATTTTGACAATTTAGAAATAACAAATAAAATTTTGACATTCCCGCAAATTTTCCATAGAAACCATAATTTTATCAAAAATTTTCTAATAGAAAATAAAGTAAAAAATTTGGAAAAAATTTTGACGAAATTGTTCTTTCGTAAATAAAATTTTTGCAAATTTTTCTAATAGGCAATAAAATTTTTGACAGAAATTTTCCGATAGAAACAAAGTTTTTACAAAAATTTTCTATATAAAATAAAAATTTGCAAAAATTTTCTACAGAAATAAAATTTTGAAAAAAATTTCTATAGAAATAAATTTTTGAAAAATAAAATTCTATAGAAATAAAATGTTGACAATATAGAAATAGAAAATAAAATTTTGACAAACATTCCCATAGAAAACAAATTTTTACAAAAATTTTCTATAGAAATTAAAATTTGCAAAAAAATTTTGACGATAATTTTTCATTTCGAAATAAATTTTGCAAAATAATTTTCTATAGTAAATAAATTTTGACAAAAATTTTCAATATGAAACCAAATTTTACAAATTTTTCTATAGAAATAAAATTTGGAAAAAAATTTTTTTTGACGAAAATTTTCCTTCGAAGTAAATTTTGCTAATAGAAAATAAACTTTTGAGAAGATTTTCTATAGAAGTAAACTTTTGAGCAAAAATTTTCTAAGAAATAAAATTTTGACAAAGATTTTTCTATAGAAAAAAAATATTTGACAAATTTCCATAGAAACAAATTTACAAAAAATTTTATATAGAAAATAAAATTTTTGACAAAATTTTCTATAGAAATAAAATTTGACGAAATTTCTTTTGAAATCAAATTTTTTGCAAAAAATGTTCCTATAGAAATAAAGTTTTAACAAAATTTTCCATAGAAACCAATTTTCTATGTCAATAAAATTTTGGAAAATTTTTAAAAAATTTTCTATAGAAATAAAATTTTTAAAAAATTTTCTATAGAAATAAAATTTTGAAAAATTTTCTTATAGAAATAAAATGTTTACAATTGATTATAGAAATAAAATACTTGACAACATTTGTCCATAAGAACGCAAATTTTAGCAAAAATTTCTATAAGCAATGAAAATTTGGATAAAATTTGAGCGAAATTTTCTTTTGCGAAAAAATAAAATTTTGCAAAAAATTTCGCTTTGGAAATGAAAATTTTATACAAAATTTACATAGAGAACGCAAATTTACAACAAATTTTATGTAAAATAAAATTTTGAAAAAAATTCTATGAATAATTTTGACAATCTAGAAATACTAATAATATTTTTGACAAATTTTCCAATAGAAACCAAAATTTTTACAAAAATTTTTTAGAAATAAAGTATAATTTGGAAAAAATTTTGACGAAAATTTTCTTTCGAAATAAAAATTTTGCAAAATTTTCTATAGGAATAAATTTGACAAATTTTCCATAGAAAGCAATTTTAACCAAAACAATTTTCGCAAATATAAATAAAAATTTTGACAAAATTTTCCATAGAAACAAATTTTACATAAAATTTTTCTGTAGAAATAAAAGTAAAATTTTGGAAAAATATTTTGACGAAATTTTCTTTCGAAATAAAATTTTGACAAAAATTTTCTATAGGGAAATAAAATTTTGACAAAAAATTCGTTCCCATAGAAGACCAAATTTTTACAACAATTTTCTAATATAAATAAAATTTTGCAAATATTTCTAACAGAAATAAAATTTTGAAAAAAATCTATAGAAATAAAATTTTTGAAAAAAAAAATTCTATAGAAATAAATTTTGACAATTAGAAATAGAATAAAAATTTTGACAACATTTTCCATAGAAACCAAATTTTACAACATTGCTATAATTAAATAAATTTGCAAAAAATTTTTGACGAATTTTTCTTTCGAAATAAAATTTTGGCAAAATTTTCCTATAGTATATAAAAAATTTTGAGTAAAATTTTCAATAGATAACGCAAATTTTACAAAAAATATTCTAAATAGAAATAAATTTGGAAAAAATTTTGACGAAATTTTCCTTTCGAAGTAAAAATTTTTTCTATAGAAATAAACTTGTTGAGAAGATTTTCTAATAGAAGTAAACTTTTGACAAAATTTTCTATAGAAATAAAATTTTGACAAGATTTTCTATAGAAATAAAATTTTGACAAAATTTTCTAAATAAAAATAAAATTTTCTAAGAAAAAAAATTTTGACAACATTTTCTAAAAAAAAAATTAAATTTTGGAACAAAATTTTCATAATAGACATAAAATTTTTGGAACAAAAAGTTTTCCAAGAGACAGACCAAAATTTTCAATAGACATAAAATTTTGACAAAATTTTCTATAGAAATAAATTTTGACAAAAAATGTTTTATAGTAAGATAAAATTGACAACATTTTTTATAGAAATAAAATTTGGAAAGATTTCATAACAAATAAAATGTTGCAAAAAATTTTCTATAGAAAAAAATTGCCAACATTTTCCTATAGATAATGAAAGTATTTGGGCAAAAAAATTTTGCTATAGAAATATAAAATTTTTGCAAAAATTTTTCTACAGATGTAAAAATTATTAATATTAACAAGAATGTATAATTTAAATATTTGATAAGCATTTTGTAGCTGTAAGAAATAAATTTGAAAAAAAAAAATTATATAGAAATAAACTTGTGCAAAAAGGTTCTATACAAACTCATTTTTCCAATGCCATTATATGAACACATTACATATTTTTTTTGTTTTAAAGTTTTATTGCTGTTTTGATTTCATTTCCCTGAGAATGGTAAGTGCAAATGACGATTTTACACTTTTCTAAATAGACAAGTAAAAAGTATGGAAAAGTAAGAAATGGTATATGATTAAAAAAATTGTATTTAATTTTTATATGTTTGAATAAACTCTTGAAGATATGGAATAATCGTGCAATTAATTGAACCACCAACTACGCGGACTTGCTGGCCAAAACAGCAAACCATTTCTCGTACTTCAACATAAAACCTCTATTCGTGCTACCATATTCAAGTTGAGTTTATTTATTTCTCGGTCTGGTTTTCACAAAGCCAGATGTGGATGCCTGGTTAGAGAGAGAGAGAAATGAATGAATAATTCATTCATATTTACTCCTCGTTCCATATTCAGATACAGATGATGGTAGACAATCATCCTCTTCTCATATGAACATATGAGTTTGGTTATAATTTAATTACATACATTTAAGGTATTTAAAGCGAATAACCTAAACAAACGTGGAAACAGCGGGTAGGTTATGGGAAAAATTGTAGGCCAACACAGAAAATAGGCAAAAAAAGCGTAAAAAAGAATTTAGAACACGCAACGATTTTTTTTCTAAGACACTAATTTTTACCAACATTACGCATGTTTTTGGGGCGAATTCAGACAAGTGTTTTTGGTAATTAAGTGGCCTGGAGTTGTTTTAATTTATTCAAATTTAATTTATTACTCTGATTACATGTGAGATATTTCCAAATGTGTTTATTTCGGAATTAGTTTTGAAGCAATATTAACAAAAAAAAACATGATGAAAGCTTTACACCTTGATTTTGTTTTGTAATTTTGAAAAGAAATTCAAATTTTTTTTTCAACAAACCAAAAATTTAAATTTGCTTTTTTTATAAAAAAATCTATTAATATACTATTTAAAATCTATTAATTACTCGTATATAGTCAACATTTATTAACTGAAATTGGCCAAAAATATTTTTTCATACAGGAAAACATTTACAAGACTATATGGCTATAGATTTGTTTGCCAATAAAAATTGGTAATGTCCTATTGAAAATTTTTTTTTGATAAAGAAATTTGATTCTATTTTTGCAAAATTTTGTTTATTGAAAATGTTTGCAAAATTTTATTATATAGAAAAATTATGCAAGCATGTTTTTCCTATAACAAATTTTTGTTAAAATTCTTTTTTCCTATAAAAAATTTTTATATTTCCTATAGAAAAAATTTATCAAAAATTTATTTCTTTAGAAATTACTATTAAAAATTTTGTCAAAAAATTAATTTCTAATAGAAATTTTTTTTCCAAAATTAGTTTCTATAGAAATTTTGTGAGCATTTTATGTTCTAGTAAAAAAAAAATTAGGTATGATAATGGACTGAAATAGGCCTAAGTGAGCCTGATACATCGGCTGCCACCTAAAACCTAAACCTTTTATAGAAAAATTTTTGTGAAAATTTTATTTCTATAGAAAATTTTGTGAAATATTTATTTCTATAGAAAATTTTGTCAAAATTTAATTTCCATAGAAAATTTTCTAAAAATTTTATTTCTATTGGAAATGTTGTCAAAATTTTTATTTCTAATAAAAAATTGTCAAAATTTTAATTTCTATTTGAAAAATATTGTCAAGATTTTAATTCCTAATAGAAAATTTGGTGAAAAATTTAATTTCTAGTAGAAAATTTTGTGAAAAATTTTATTTCTATTACGAAAATTTTGTGAAAAATTTTATTTCTGTAGAAAAATTTGGTATCACAAGTGGACTGAATAGTCTAACCTAACCTCTTCTATAGAAAATTTTATTCTTAAAGAAAAAGTTTGTCAAAATTTATATCGTATAGAAAATTTTAATCAATAATGTAATTTCTTTAGAATATTTGTTTAATTTTTTTTTTGTTTGGAAATTTTATTTGGTAGAATTTTTGTAAAAATTTAATTTTCCTAAATAGAAAAATATTATTTCTAATCGAGAATTTATGTCAAATTTTTATTTTTATGGAAAATTTTTAAAAATGTTAATTTCCAGTAGAAGCATATTTGCAAAAATTTTATTTCTATTGCAAATTTTTTCAAAATTTTATTTAATTAACAAATTTTGTCAAAATTGCATCTTATATAAACAATTTGTCCAAAATTTTACTTCTAATAGAAAATTTGTCAAAATTTTTAATTTCTATATAGCAAAGTTGGTCAAAAAATTTTATTTCTATAAGGTAATTTTATTTGGTAAAACATTTTTGTAAAAATTTGATTTCTATGGATAAATTTATTTCTATCGAGAATTTTTCAAGAAAATTAATTTCTATAGAACATTATTTGCGATAAAATTAATTTCTATAAAAAATTTTCGCAGCTATTTTAATTCCTATAGAAATTTTTTTAAAAAAATAAACCAGCCAACTGCAACTCAAATCCATGATTTGATTTGGCAAGGAGAAAAGTGAATTGTTTATAAAAAAACATGCAATCTACAGCACAGTCGACTTTCGAAAACTTTTTTCAGGAAATTCAAGTGTTGTTTCACTTTGGATTGTTAGTGAGTTATCCGAATTTATTCTGATTAACTTGGTTGATAATTTCATTGGCAAGCAGAAAGGAATGCTGAATGTGGTAATTTCGAAAACCGCCCGTGCCATCAAACATATTGGCAGTCCTAAAGGCTTTGCGCAAATAAAGTGGGCAAACTATACTTCTATTCATTAAGTACTCTTATAGTTTAGTCATGCGCATGGTTTTAAAGCTGAAATCAAATCAACAATTAAAATTTTATTTTCTTTAGAAAAATTTTTGCAAAATGTATTTCAATAGAAAATTTGTGGCAAATTTTTGTTTATATAGAAAAATTTTGCATATCTTTATTTTTGGCAAATTATGAAAACTTTTTATTTCTATAGAAAAATTTTGTCCAACATTTTATTTCTATAGAAAAATTTTGTCAAAAATTTATTTTTAAGGAAAGTTTTGTCAAATTTTTGTTTCTGTAAAGCAAATTTTTTGGCAACAATTTTATTTTGCTATAGAAAATTTTGTCAAAATTTTATTTTTACAGAAAATTTTGTCAAAATTTAATTTTATAGATAAATTTTGTCCAAAATATTATTCCTATAGAAAATTTTGTCAAATTTAATTTCTTAGAAAATGGACCAAAATATCTTCTCTCTATAGAAAATTTTTGTCAAAGTTTTTTACTTCTAATAGAAAATTTTTGGTCAAAAATTTATTTCAAATAGAAAATTTTGTTAAATTTTATTTCTATAGAAAATTGTCAAAATTTATATTTATATAAATCTTTTGTCAAAATTTTATTTCTATAGAAAAATTTTTGTCAAAATTTTATTTCTAGTTAGAAAATTTTGTCAAAATTTCTATCTTCTATAGAAAATTTTGTCAAAATTTTTAATTCTATTTAGAAAATTTTGTCAAAATTATCCGTCTCTATAGAAAATTGTGTCAACATTTTGACTTCTGTAGAAAATTTTGTCCAAATTTTATTTCTATAGAAAAATATCTGTTAAAATTTTATTTCTATAGAAAATTGTGTCAAAATTTTATTTCTATAAAAAAATTGTCAAAATTTATATCTATAGAAAATTTTGTCAAAAATTTTATACTCTATAGAAAATTCTGGTCAAAATTTTATTTCTATTAGAAAATTTTTTCAAAATTTTATTTTCTATAGAAAATTTTAGTCAAAATTTTATTCTATAGAAAATTTTGGTCAAAATTTTAATTTCATAAGAAAATTTTGTCAAAATTTTATTTTTATAGAAGAATTTCTGTCAAAATTTTTTATTTCCCATACGAGGAATTTCGTCAAACTTTTGTTTCTATGGAAACATTTTGCTTAAATTTTTATCTTCTATAGAAATTTTGTCAAAAATTTACGTCTCTATAGAAAAAATTGTGTCAAAAATTTTACTCCCTACAGAAAATTGTGTCCAAAATTCTTTTTTCATATAAAAAAATCTTTGCGTCAAAATTTTATCTTCTATAAGAAAATTTTTGTCAAATTTTTTGTATTTCTATGATTTCGTCAAAATTTTATTTCTATACGAAAATTTCTTGGTCAAAATTTTATTTCTATAGAAAAATTTTCGTTAAGATTTTATTCTATAGCAAAATTGTGTCAAAATTTTACTTCTATAGAAAATTTTTCAAAGTTTTTATATCTGATAGAAAATTCTGGTCAAAATTTTATATTCGTATAGAAAATTTCCTGTCAAAATTTTATAGTTCTGTAGAAAACTTTTCAATTGGGTTTTTTCTAGGAGAATTTTTTTGCCAAATTTTTCTATTGAAAATTTTTGCTCTAAATTTTTTTTTATAAAAATTTTAGCAAGGTTTTATCTCCTAATAGAAAATGACGGTTTGCAAAATTTTATTCTAATGAACATAATGTTTATCCCTATATGAATTTATCTTGATAGGAAACTGTTGCAAATTTGGTGCAACTTTTGTGGATGCTCGTAGCCCAAAAAAGCAATGAAAATGTTCTTTGTGCGATCCGAAAAGTTGGTTGCAAACAATGGCTCAGAAGAAAATTTAGTGTTTACATTGAGCTTTTCATAGGACCTGAAGTCATAGTGTGTTGCCATCCATAACTACATGTATTTCCCATTAATTTTTGCAGAATATTCTTGAAATTTTATTAAAAAAAAATGCTTAATTTTTTCGACTTATATCTCTTGCACAAAGATACTTTGAATAATCCAGCAAAACCTTTTTATTCAAAATTCAATATTCTTGGAAAACTATTCATTTTCATTTTTAATTATATTCACAATTTAATTTATCTACTCTGATTACATCGTGAAATATTTCCAAATGTGGTTGATTTCCCGCGAATTAGTATTTGAAGCCAAGTTTTAACAAAAAAAAAAAAAAACAATAAAACATGATTGAAAGCCTTTACCCTTGATTTTGTTTGTGTAATTTGAAAAAGCATACAAACTTCTTTTTCAAAAAACCAAAAAACGTTAATAGCATTTAATTTTTTTTTTTTTCTTTGATAAAATTTAAAAAATCTATAATATATAGTCAGCAATTCATTACTGAAATATAATATTCAGAGAATTTGAATTTAATTTGCCGAACACTGCGCATAAAATTTAAGACATCTATTTAATATATAGTCCAACAACTTATTATGAAATATAATATCACGAGAATTTTAATTTATTGCGCAAACTGCGAAAACTTTTTAAAATTTTTACCTTGTCGCCCCGAAACTTCGTAGTTTTCAGTAAATGTGTGACTATAACTTTTTTTTTTTTTTTTGTTTTTTAGCTGCATTGCCTACCCAAAAGTAAAAAAAAGTATATACAAATGAAGCGAATCTTTTAATTTGGGCGACATTTTTAAATATTGTTCATGAATAAAATAAAGTTAAATTGCCCTAGACGCCACCACTGTTAATCTTTTTTTGAAATTTAGCCCTATTTGTAAATTTTGGATCTTGATCTGCGTGTTAGCCGACACATGGGTCAGCTACAAGAATTCAACCGTTAATACCCACCTAAATTATAATCTGTTGTAAACACTCTATGGGAAATTACCCCCATAGATGACCTCCTGTATGCC
>PGFW01021943.1:316-10797 GCA_003123925.1 Haematobia irritans
TATGGGAGAAATCTAATCGTTGGCAGTTTTTTTATTTAGGCATTGGCTACAGGGTTTTAACAGATCTAGAACTCTTTAACGACGATAAAACTCTTCCTTAAAAAGGCACACTCACTTAATAGGACGATTTACGTCAGGCTTATCCTTCCTTAGTCTATTTCGGCCGAATATTGTTTTTCATTGGAATGTTATTAACAACCATAAAAAGCCAGCCAGCTCACGCACCATCTAGTTGCACAGGGTAATTAGGTTTAGTCCCTCCAAGTAAAACAAACCTTTATTTTTCGAGATGGACTTTTTGAATTCATTGATTATTTTTGTTAACTTTTGCCAAGTACGCAAAGTTTCGTAGACTTTCGTCCTCCTGAAACACATTCAACATTTTCAACCGTTGTGAATGAAAGTCTTCGTTGAGGCGTTGTTGACAGATTTTAATATTAAGTAGATGTTAAATCTGCAATATTTCCACATTTGCGAATTTATATCCTTCGATACAATTTCCGGTATGTGCATTACAAGTAGTATGAATTAGGCTAATACTTCGACCATCGAGACCATATTAGCGGCGTTGTCTGTTACAATGCAAAACGTTAAACATATCTTCCTGGCAAGTTAAACCGCACTTTTTTACAATATCCGCAAAGGTTTCCGAAGTTTCATCTATGTTGGAAAATCGTAAGATTCGAGAAAATTCTATGGCACAGTTTGTGTAGCAACGCAAGCTACATTTTTTGTGTTGGAAGCGGAATTTTTCCAACATTATAATAATACGGAGTTTGTATTCTATCAAACATCTTATTAATCAATTTGTCTTTTGATGTAGCTCAAAGTGGTCCGCTTAAACTTTTTCTGCTTTGGAGTTTATAAGTGTATGCATCCTTGCAAAATTCCTTAAAAAATTATTGTTTCCGTACAAAAGGTATATGCAAGCAAAAAAGAATTTAGCTCCGGATTGTACAGATTAGCTTTATCTGTCTTGGTTATTTTTCGAAAAAATGTTTGATGTTTGTTTGGGATGTTGATGGTGGCAACTGGTGGTGGCAAGTATACATTGTGGAAACATTAATTACCTTTTATCCAGAAAATTAGGAAGTATACCTTCACATCCGTTTGTTGAAGTCACTATCAAGGAATCTATTTCACTTCCTTCCTTCATGCAGAACAATGGACATTTTTCCCTTGAAAATAAAAATTAAAAAAAAAAAAACATTATTCACTGCAAATACTTACGATGAGTTATCCTTTTACCGCCGCTGTACGCGATTAAACTTTTTGGATCTGTATGCATTGCGCGACGTCTTTCCATTTTCTTCTTTTTAAAAACCATACCTATGAATGATATGGCTACCACCTGCAGCACCAGAACCTTTCATAATCCATCCGGCTGTTGTTACTTTTAGGAGGTGAAGTCATCTTATTTTTTTTAATTTTGCCGCTGTTCAGTGTTTGTATTTGCGCTTTTTCTTCGATTCTTTTGTTTGTGTTTGTTGATAATGACAAATTTGACACAATCAATTACAAAAACGTAACTCTGCAATTGTGTGTAAGTAAGTAGCTTTCAAGCAGCATGTTGCGTTAGTAGGGTTCGTTAATTTAACATTGAAAATAATTTGTATGTTAGAATAACTTATTTTGAAATCAGCTTGCTAAATAAGTTAATTTGGTTCTCTTTTGCAATGTTTAAATTCATATTAAATTTAATTAATAACTTGGGTTTAAAGTTTTCAAGATGAAACGTGCTTAATACATCACATTATGAGAAATAGTTCACTCTCACGGTTCAAAAAAAATATATTTTTCATTCGAAATACTTTCGAGTAACATATTGATTAGGGATCGGATTCTTTTTTAAGGTATAGTAAAGCCTGGGTACAAATATACACAAAACGCCATTAGGACATTAAAAAAGGTTTTTTGACGCTTACTACGGTTTTGTATACGTTTTTTACAGGGTAATATTGACGTTATCGACGTTTACACCTTTTTGACTGGCGTAAAACCCAAAAAATGTCATTCGGACCATCTCTGGGGCACTCACACAAGAAGGTGTTTAATTGTTCCCTTTTCCTCCGGCATTTTTTTTTCCCCCCCCCATGACCAGTCATACAATAGTCATTATACTTCGCGCCTATAGTTTTTGCAAATCGCCTTTCAGGCAGCGAACCGTTATAGCGATATCAGGAGTGATATCTTGAGCACCATTTTTTTGCCGATCAAACTCGTATTTACTCTCCGCGGAAACACACTCTCATGTGGTTTTAATCTAGTTAGAGGTACGTTATATATTTTTATGAATGTCTATAAAAATCGCGGGTGGTTGGATTGAATTTGTGTGAATTACGAGCCGCCTTTTGAAAATACCAACCTTTTTCTATTTTACTTACGAACTTTCAAACCGTGATTATCTACATATCTGTCATCCTCTCTCCCTGCGATATATCAATTCCATTTGCCATTCTAACATGCATATGCTCTCTCTCAAGAGCAATGAACGTCTTGAGGTAGCCAGCGTAGAAAGACTTGTTACCAGTAAGAAGATAGTAAATTCGTAGTAAATCGCACTTGAGTATTATTCGATATATTGTCTAGTCTTGTCACATAGCTCGGCCGTTTAAAGTTCCGCCTATACGGAACAACAATCTGCTTCGTTGAGTTCTCACATCGCACACCCCCGTAATGTTCCTAATGGCCAGGCACCCCAATGGTATTAAGGTGCCGTTTAATAAATTATGTTTAGGTGTGTTCTGTCGTCTGAAAATTCTACAATTCTGAAGATTTTGAGGCAGATCTGATCAGGACGGTTGGGTTATAGATTTACGCAGCGTGACACAAGAGTCCGTCGAAACAGATCAATTTTATAACTTAGCACCGGTTGATTATATAAGATTCAATATATAAAAGTTATCTAGATAATTTGTGGAAAGATATATCTCCAAGCCAATTCACACCTTCTCTTATTGCCAATATTTCAGCTGAATAAAAACTATACTTATTTTTATTACCAGTGATTTAGTAATTTGTGACTATTTCCAAGGTCTGTAATGTGTACTTATGTTAAAGTTTAGTTATCAAGAATCTCTTCCTAAACTTATTTCCATTCATTCAAAATTTTGGTAGTACCGAATCCTAATCAGAAGTTTACACAGTTTTTTGAAGTGTAAGAGTTATTAGATATCTTATCAATAAGATATATCTTTATTCCCTGTGACGGTCTTGATCACCGCACCGCACGGACTCACTTGCGATTGTATGAGCTCTCGCACGTTTCAAAAGTTTTTGTGGAAAATTGTGTTATTTGCTCAGAATGTGTTTTAGTCATAAATACACTAGACGTAGCGGAAACTTTATAGGCTCTTGACACTTTTTTATTCAGCTAGTGTGTGTAAAGATCGCAAATTGCTTGGTAAATATTGCTCGCATCTCTACTTCAGAGAACTTAAATGACCAGTAACCGTTTTTTTCCCGACCCACCACAAAAGAACAATAGTCGCGCCAAAAACACTTTCTAACAGCTGTTGTCTGCAAGTGCCCGTGGACTGTGGGTATTTAGCCCAATATTAGATCCATGCCATGCTTTATCTTATACTCAGAGAAAGGCATTTCTGATGCCAGTCAATGATCTAAATAGTCGTCTATGTTATCTTAGTTCTCCTTTTGCCATTGTCTGTGTTTAAAATAGACTCTGCAGCCTTGAGCATACCCCAAATACAAGACCAAGACTCCAGTGCGCTCTCAGTTATTCGCCATAGATAAGTGTATAAATAATTCATATGTAACCTGGTTCCTCGTGTATTGCCTGATACTAGTGGCGTTCATCCATCGCAGTTCATTCGATGTTTTGTAAAACAAACACAAACGTAATTTGTACGTTCTCTCCTCTCTCCTCTCTCTCTCACACTCTTATTTGCTCAATTTGTTTACTATACTGTTTCTTAGCCTTCATGCAGATCTCTGGAAGATAACTACATTTGTAGGTATTATATAATACGTTGTAATGTTTTCATTGCAAATCTTAACTTTTTTTTTGGGGGGTAAGGTAAGATATTATAAACCGGAATTCATTTACAACCAAACCATAACCGAAACATTCGTAGTAAAACAAGTTAATCACCAAAGCAAATTTAAATCGTGGATCGTATTCAGGTTTTGTTTGCACGTTTTTCTGTTGCCGAAAATTTTAACACAATGCAGTTTTGCAATGACTGTTAACACCAGATGTTAGCAGATTATGTGTACTGGGTTTATCTGTCAATGTTAAGAAACACGTGATTTGGATACTTTATTTTGAGAGTATATTAAGTCCATTAGAAGAATTTTAAGGTCCAATTACTATACTAGTTTTTATTTATTAAATATTCTCTAAAAATCATAGTTTTTTATTATTTTAAAATTTAGATAAAGTAAGCAAAAAAAAATTTACACCTATAAATTTGAAGTGAGTTGTGAAATGACATGAAAAATATGAACTAAATATGTATATGTACGTATATGTATTATACCTTAAATTAGAGCCTGAATCCGGGCTACTTATTAGAAAAGAAAAATAATTTAAGATTTCTAATTCTGTTTAAGGAAATAAAATAACAAAAACAAGGCCTAATTTTTCATATTTTAGCCAAAAAAAAAAAAAAACGTGATAACTACTAACAAATAAATATAAATTCATTTGGCGTTAAACAACCAATTTATTACAAATTTTAATATTTAGATATGGCTTAGGGTTTTTCCATTATGCGATCAATTCTCTTCCAAAAGAGAAACTTCGCTTTTAAAAAGAAGAACATGCTTTAACTAAAAAAAAGGTTTTAAAAAAAAAAAAATTTTATTAATAATTAATAATTTATTGAATGTTAAAATATCAAAAATAATAATAGTTTCCTATATGATGAGAAACAAAAAATATAATAAAAACTCAATACAATTAAAAACAAAAGAAATCAATTTTTCCTTAAAAATTAAACAAAAATAAATTGAACGACCGACAACGTATTGGCGTTTGTAATTTTAGTCCGTAACGTATCCAATGTACCAATCTATTTTCTAATTTTTACGCCGTAACGTCGAAACAGTCCGCCTCGCAATTGTGGTTCCGGCTTTTAATTTCCACCAAAGATTTTTACCCAGTAAACAATTAGTAGGAACAATTGTGACGAATATCCTTACTAAATAAATAAAATATCCATCCATCTAGGATTTTTTTTGTCTTTTTGAAATAGAGTACACATAAAGAGCATTGTTGGGACATAAAAATACGGGCACCAAAAGAGGAGTGAACAAAAAAGTACGAACACAAAAGAGAACATGTTCTCTTTTAAAAGAGATGTAATGGGACAGACCTATATATGGCAAGCCCTTAGTGTTTTTATACTGCCAGGAGTTCTATTTGGTAGGTGGGAATTTGGACCGGCATGCAAATTGTGCGTTGGAAAACCTATATTTCTTAAAGGGAAATTAATACATAAAATAAGATTTTATATTACTGAAGAATAATTTGGAAATGAGTTCTGGATGATGGATTTGCGTTTGTCCAAGATAATGAACTCAAGCAGACGTCCCATATTGTTAAGAAATACTTGCTATACAACACCAAAAACGTATTACCTCACCCTCTAATTGAACACCCGTGAACATATTTGAAAACGAAGCTGAAGAACTTTAACATTTTTAGCGAAGAAACTTTTAAAAATGTCTATATGGATATACACTGAAAAAAAATATAGTTGGAACGCCAAAGATTTCATGTCCTTAATGTAAGAATACAAATTTAGCTTAGCTTAGAAAACTCATTTCTCTAATATAAAGTTTTTTCATTTTTCAGAAGTCAATAAACATTTCAATGAAGTCGTGTTGTCCTTATAAATAAGTGATTTGACTTAAGAATGGGTATTAAAACATGAAAGAAATTTTCTTTTTGTCTAAGGTAAACTTGACTTTAATAATTCAGAAAAATTCTTTAAACTTAATGAAATGCTTTTAAATTTGTTGTATTTTTGCATCTTGACTATAAAGCAAACCAATCGTGCAAAAATAGGACACTGTTTTTTCAACACTTTATTTATAAAGATGTTTTTACTTGAAACATAGCATAATTCTCACTGGAAGTCGTGTCTGGAATTTGGAAATTTAAGTTGTCCTTAACATGGTTTTTAACAAACTTTTGATAGATACTGAAAGACAAACAAGCTGAGCAGATCGAAAAATTTACAATTTGACTCCTAGTATAGCTAAAGATTAGTGTCTTAGAAAGTATCCTTTACTTTGCTATCTCCGTCGCCGGATCGTCTTTCGTAGCTCGGGAATCAATCATGCAAATTTCTTAAAGTAAGCACAAAATCTTTTGGCGAACCGGACATGCTTTTTTCATTGTATGGAGCTAAAGATTCCCCGTATGATTTGACGAAACTACCTAACCTAATCATCAACTCCCTAAATTTTAGGCATGCGCAATTTACAAAAACTTTAGGACAAATTTCTTTAAAATAATTGAATTTTAATTAAAAACAAAGTTTTATAATCTTCTTCTTTCTATTTTTTCTTTTATTAAATTTTGAACACCAAATTGTAAATTGCGTCCCACCGTTTAAAGTTGAATGTCTTTGAAATAAGAAAAATGTTCCTTTAAGTAAGAACGAACTTTTTGATTTAAAGACATCGTCCTTTAATATTATTGAAATACTGAATCTTTAGATTTGAAGATAAAATCCTACAAATATAGGGCTAAGACTTATTTTTGAATTTAGCATTTTTGGTTTTGAAGGTTTTTTTTTTGGAATTCCCGCTATAAATTTGGATTTTTTTAACTGGCATTTGTCTGTACGATGAGCTGCTTTTATTAATATACCGCTTTGACCACAAAGGCCAAAGTTTTCTTCAAATTTTGCACAGAGAATACAATTTATATTATAGCAATTTGTAGCAAAATCGGCTCAAATTTCGACAAGGCTCGCATATGTATGTTTTACCGAGTTGGTCAAATATGGATAAAATCAAAACTTTTTCAGCACACCAACAGTTTTCTCAAAATTAGTTTTGATCCCCAATCTGTGATCCGGAAATAGTGCAAACTTGGATCATCTCCAATGAATTTTATATGGGCTTTTCATAGGATGGAAGTACTCCGTTTTTGGATGCTTTGCATTGCTTTAGAAGTTATGCCTTGGAAGTTAATTTGAACGAAAAAATACAAAAAAAAACATTGTTTTTCGGCAATCTCACTTTTTATAGTTATCAATATTTTTTTCTACATTTTTTATTTAACATTTACAATTTGAAAAACTTTTTTCGCTCCCTCCAGGAGTTGAACCTGAATCTGTTGGCACTATAACAGAACGCCTTAGCACACTCAGGTACAAAAGCCATTGAACACGAGGCGTCAATTCAAAATATATTGGTAATGATGACACGGTGCCACAGTTGGTAGAAATTCTACCAAAAATCTGGTAGATTTTTACTGTTTGTGTGATTGCTTAGCAATTCTTCAGGTTTGGTAGATTTTGGAAAATATTCCTCTCCAACTAAGAGGGTACAAAATTTTCTCATACGAAATATAAATGTTGACAAAATTTTTCTACAGAAATAAAATGTTGGCAAATTTTTTCTTACAGAAATAAAATTTTGACAAAATTCATTCTTATAGAAATAAAATGTTGAAAAAAAACTTTATATATAGAAATTAAATTTTGACAAAATGTTTTTATAAGAATAAAATTTTGAAAAAAATCTATAAAATACAATCTTTGAAAATTTTTTTTACTACTAAAATAAATGTTGACAAAATTTTCTATAGAAAATGGAATAGATTGGCTGACACTGATTTATAGAAAAAATCTTTGAAAAAAATTTGCTCAATTTTCGGTAGTTATTTTTGGCTCGCGTGGCAACCTTGAAAACGATACAAAGACATAAAATTCTAACTACTTCTCGAGATGAACAAGAGTTTTGTCAAATTTTCTATAAAATACATTTTGACAAAATGTTTTCTAGTAAAAATACAATTTATTGACAAAAAAAATTTTTCTATAAAATAAACATTTTGACAAAATTTCCAAAAAAATAAAATTTTTGACAAAATTTTCTACTAAAAATTAACAATTTGACAAAATTTTCAAAAAAATTAAAATTTTGACAATATTTTACTATAGAAATTACATTTTGACAATATATTGCACTTACTAAAACTAAAATTTTTGTTCAAAATTTTGCTATAAAAAATAAATTTGCAAAATTTTCTATAAAAATACAATTTTGACAAATTTTCTATAATAAATAAAAATTTTGACAAAATTTTCAATAAATAATAAAATTTTGACAAATTTTTCTATAAAAATACAATTTTGGAAAAAATTTCTATAAAAATAAAATTTTGGAAAAAAAATTTCTATAAAAATAAAACTTTAAAAAAATTTGTATAAAAATACAATTTTGACAAAATTTTCTATTAAAATAAATTTTGACAAAATCTTCTATTAAAATAAATTTTGACAAAATCTTCTATAAAAATACAATTTGTTTATGTTCCCTGATCCTGGAATGCTCTTGAGAAACTCATCAAAACTCCTCAAAATACTAAACTAAAAAATAAATTTTCCAATCCACTCTCTTTATTAGTCATAAAATTAACATAAATATCTTTCTTGACCTTAGCACAGAAAATGGAACTCAATACATTAACATATTGCTGACATTCAATTTCAGTAGTGATAAGAAGAACATTTCAAAAAAAAATCCATTTAAATACCTTATAAAAACTCCATAGGTTAAATCAGTTTTTGTTTTCTACTTTCAGAGTCAAACTGTTCACTGTTGAAATTCTCTATACAGCCAAGTGAATGCGAATCCCTACAATGTCTACTGGAGTAGTAAAATTCCTGTCTTTATTTTGTATTCTGAGTATTCTACATTCAAGCTACTCCCAATATGCTCGAGGTGAAGCCCATGTGAATCTTGAGGATACAGGCTATACACCTGCCAATTCTGGGGATACTAAACGAGTATTCAAGCCAGCAATTTCTAGGACCGAGTTTACGGTTTTGGCCGAAATTTGTGATCCGAAAAAGTTCGTGTGGTAACTGTTGAAATCACGCACAAGGGCGATTGACGCCGGCTGTCCGAGCTTACTTTTGTCAGAAGCGAAAACAATAGTGGTCGTTTAACGCTCCGAGTTTAGTGCCATGGGCCATAGTTTCTTTGCTACGCACCTCCGCAGATGTGCCGCTAAACCGTCAAGAAGGCAAAACAGTGACCCACTGGAGAGATCCTTTCCTCTCCTCCAGTCCACGGTGCACTTGCATTTCTCACATAATCGGCTCTCTCCCCCTGTCATCATGCTGCTCTTTGAGTTTATGGACCAAGTCCACGGAAATTTAGTCAGATGTAGCGCCAAAAATTATCCAGCAACGTATAGCGCAGGATGCAGATGCCTAGCACAAGAAACACAATTGGAATGAAGATTTCGAAATTGATAAAGTTTCAAAATTGGACTGGGCAGCAAGAAATGTAAGGGGCGCCCGAGCAAGGGCAGCCGTCGTGTTACGCTTTGAAAATTGATGAGTCCTACTACAATCAACAACAATACACCGAAGATATGTATTTGAGACCTCAGCAACCATTGAGTAGATCCAATGTGAAAGCTCCTCCCTCTTATGTGCCGCTCGAAAAGAAAAGGAGATTTTTCTCTTTCCCACGCGAAGATCAACCAAGCAGATTCCATCTCATTCCTCACTTCACAGACTGGAACAACGGCAACCTTGGGAGGTTAGGAGACATGCGTAATCGTAATTTAAGACAAATACAAGAGCATTTGGTGCCCTCATCATTCCCTGTTGATTTTGGTTATACACAATCCTATGTGAATGACAATTATGATGATGCCTATTATCGTAACTCAAGACATGTAGCCTCCTCCTCCAATGCCAATAAGGCCCAGGATGATACTCAATCTCATAGGACTCCAGTGAATATAATCACTAAGAAAAATTATGCTCAAGCCAAACGAGCACATATTCGTGTACCTCAACCCATTATGGTGACCTCTTCCACAGCAGTTCAAGAAAATTCCGGTACAAAAACTGTACAATCATCTTTAGCCAATGAGAAGAAATCTTTGCAATCCTTAAGTCAGATTAATAACAAGAAACCTCAAATATCATATGCTACGACGGTGCAATTTGATGAACCCAAAAGCTATACCCGCTCACCACAAACATCATCGACTGCTTCCATAGTGGATGGACCTGCCGTAACCGTCATCGAAGGCATACGAGTACCCGACACGCCTGAAGATAAGGTTAAAACTTGGCGTAATGCTCGTGTTCTCAATAATCAATTGGTGCCATATCCTGAGGGTTATACACCTCCTAAGGTTCAAATACAGTCGTTCGATAGATAGAGCAGAGCTTTGGATGGGATTGCAAAGCAATTGTGGATCTAAATCTTGTCTTTTAGAATTTATTATATCTGTCTAAAATTTATTTCTAGCTTAA
>PGFW01021956.1:14517-31724 GCA_003123925.1 Haematobia irritans
GTTTTGTTATATCAACAAAAATTTTGTTGAACTTAAAATTGTTCTTTAACAACAATTTTATTGTAAGTTCAAAAATTATATAATATTATTTTTGTGTGTAAATGTACAAAAAAGTATGCAAAAGCGAAATGCTGCTAAATAAAAAGAGACAATATTTTTAAATAATAAAAAAAAGTGTTTTAAAAATTTAGGATGGAAGTGTTACGTTTCCGATTAATCTGTCGACAACTTTCCCTTCACAAAAGTTTGTTCCTTATCGATTAACTGTTCCTTATCATCGTTTAGGAAACAGTTTAACTGTTTCCTCCACACAAAAAAAATTCACGAAAATTTTTCCAATTAAAATTTTAATTGAGTTTTAAAAAATATTCAATTAAAAATTTAGTTGATTCAACAAATTTTTTAATTGAAACAAAAATCAATCACAAAAATAATAGTATCAATTACTTTTTAATTGGATCAATTAACTTTTTAATTGATACTATCATTTCTGTGATTGAAGACATTTCAATTAAAAATTAGTTGGATCAATTAATTTCGTGATTGAATCAGAAAAAAATTTTTTGTGTGCAACTTTCGCAAAAACATATTGAAATGCTTGCATAATTTTTCAGGCGGTCTCTGGCATATAAAACAAAATTTACCGATGATGGGTTCACTTGCTTTTGCGGCGAAAGAAACGAGATCTCTTGTCCTGATACCCAATTAGGGGTATAAAAATGAAAAATCGACTATTGGTGGTCGAATTTTGTATCTTCAAATCCATTAATAAGACTTTAAATTTTTTTTAAATCGTCCAATCGAAATTTGAATTGAAATATAGAGAATTTTAATTTTGAAAAGTTGAAAAGTATTATTTTTTAAAATTTGAAAAATATCAAAAAATCAAGCTTTTTTATTCACATTAAATTCTAAACCATAATAATTGTTATTTAATTAATTTTTAATTATACTAATAGATAGAGCGGATGCCTATGAAATAGTTTTCAAAAATAAAAAAAAATATGTATGCAAGATATATTTATATATTTATTTCGCGAATATATTGAAATGTCTGGAGTCACTTTTCAATATAAACAATTCTAAGATTTATACAAAACAACAATACATATAAATAAATCCTATGTCATATAGTCGTACTACAACTCTGTTATTTCTATTTAGCTACCAACAATTTGCATAAATTATAGGTCAAGCTAATTTCTGGCATAATAATGGTCAAACCATCTAGATTAGATCGAATATTGGATGAGTAGACCAACAACAACAACAACATCAACAGTCACTAAATGCATGGACAACCACAACTCAAAGAATCCAATTATACAATTCGATTCGGTTACCGTCAATGAAACAATGAAATACTCTATGGTCATAGGCTATAGAAAAAGCAAGGCGTAAAAATTGATTCCATACCAAAATAGTCTATATGCTGAAAAGAGTAGGCTTAAATGGCATATTTTTTTCGGGGCGATTAACTTTGTATTGACTTAAGATTGGGGGAAAATTTGCATATTTCTTCGATGCCCATAGAGATTTACTCTAAAAGACTAGTTCGCTCATAATTGTTATGGAACACAAAACTAAAAATGCTCAAAAATACATTTTGGTGACAATTTATTTTTTGTTTTAGTATAAAAGTTAAGTGTTCTCTGGGAATTAGTATACAGTCAAGTGCTACAATTCAAGTGATAAAGAAGCCACAGAAGAGGAAAAAATATAACAGTGCTTTTGAAAGAAAAAAAAAATAATAATAAAGAAAATATAATTAAAGTGAATTGATTCGTATAGAAAACAAAATCCTAAAATGCGTGCTTTCATTGCTTTATCGGCCTTCTTGGCAATTACCTGTGCAGCTCCTCAATACGGTTATGAACAGCCCATAATTGGAGGACCAGCTGGTACCTACAATGGATTATCATCAGCTAACGGTGCCACTGGTCGTGGTGGTGATAAATATTTACCACCAGCCGCCACAACTGCTGCCCCAATTGTCCGCAAGCAGTTCTATGTGATCTCCGCTCCCGAGGATAATGAAAATCAAGGCAAAACTAAACATTTGGTATTGGGTCGCCCACAAAAGAACTATCGTGTGGTCTTCATTAAGGCTCCCAATTCTGGTGCTGGCAATGTTAAATATTCTGCTGAATTTGCTCCTCAAGAAGAAAAGACTGTCATCTATGTATTGAACAAAAAAGAAAATGAATTGGATGCCAGTGACATTGCTACCCCAGCTCCAACTACTCCCAGCAAACCTGAAGTTTTCTTCATCAAATACAAGACTGATGAGGAGGCTCACCAAGCTCAACAGGAAATTCAAGGTGAGTTATCATAACCAAAATTTTATGTGCCGAAACTGCAATCAAGAGGTTATTAACCTCCAAAAATTTGATTTCAAAGACAATATAACAATACCAATTTGGTTTTTTGTTTAAAGAGACTTTTTAACTGATTTCTTTAAAACATACTTTTTTCTATTTTTTTAGCTGAATATGACAAATTGGGAGGTACCAATGAAGTTGCCGATGAAACCACTGCTCCCGTTACCTCAGTTATTGGTTCTTTGGATAGCCTTAACCCTGATGGTAGCTACAACTATCGTCAAACCAATGACAATTCTGCTAAGACCCCAACCCCTGAAGCTCCCAATAGTCAATATTTGCCCTCATTGTTCAAGCATTAAGTGAAACGATAATTTGAAAAATCCCTCATGATTCATTTGTTGTTTAGTTAAGATTCGAATTGTTTTGGTCATAGTTTTGTAAGCAAATCATTAAAAAAAAGTACAAATCATAATTTTTGTATATTATTTTCATTTGTCCATTGCCAGTTTTCCTCATGCAAATAAATCGAGTAATATAATGCTCCAAATATTTGAAAATATCATTGGTTATTAATTTAGAACTTTTTGAGGGACAAAAGGTATTAGGTGTCCAAATAACATTAGTTTAGTGCGAGTGTACCTATTTTATATATACTTTAGCCTATTATTGAAGATGTAGGACACAAAAGTTAACACAATATTAAGGAAGCAGGGGTTCTATGAAACTAATACCTCATTTCACGATTACACTTCGCAAATCCACGTTTAACTAGAATTTCAATTGGAAATATGGGGGCTTTATATGGGGCTATAAATACAATTAGAACAACGATTCTAACCAAAAATGGCAGACTGACAAAAATTTTCCTAAAGGACATACATTTGCTGCTACAAAATTTCTAATAGAAAGACTTAAAATTTTTGACCAAAAACTTTCTATGGGCAGTAAAATTTTGGTAATGATTAGTTTTTGGCTCGAGTGGCATTCGTCGATTTTTCCTGTGATTGGGGAAGGGTTATTTGGGGGCTATTATATAATATAGATCGATATGGACCAATTTTGGCATGGTTGTTATCAGTCATACACTAGCGTAATGGTTCCGGAGGTCAAATCTTGGGTTTAATATGGAGGCTATATATAATTATGAACCGATATGGAACGAATTTGGCAATGGTTGTTAGAGACCATATAACTAACACACGTACTAAGTTTCAAACCGGAATCGGATCATTTTGCTCCTCCAAGAGGCTCCCGGAGGCTCGGAGGGTTTATATGGCAGTATATATAATTATGAATCCGATATGGACGAATTTTGGCATGGTTGTTATCACACACAGAAAATTTCACGAAAAATTTCCAATTAAAATTTTAATTGAGTTTAAAAAATATTCAATTAAAAATTTAATTGATTCAACCAAATTTTTTAATTGAACCAAAATCAATCAATTCAGCAAAAATAATAGTATCAATTAATTTTTAAATTGGATCAATTAACTGTTTTTAAGTTGACCTTCAATTAATTTTTTTTGATACTGATCATTTCTGTCATTGAAGACATTTCAATAAAAATTAATATGGATCAATTAATTTCGTGATTTGAATCAGAAAAAAGAAATTTTTTGTGTGTAGAGACCATATACTAAACCACGTACTAAGTTTCAACCGGGAAATTCGATGAAATTTGCTCTCCAAGGAGGCTCCGGAGGTCATAATCTGGGATGGGTTTTAATAAAGCCGTGTTAAAATTTCAAGGGCCGATGTTGATTTTTGAACAAAACACAAACTATTCAGGAAATTATTGTAATTTTTATTTTATTATAATATATTGGTATTACTCAATTATGTACACTGTTAGAAAAATATGTTTTTCATATGTTCCGATATAAACAAAATGTGTTTCGGGCACAATTTTAAAACACAATATATTTAAGTGCAAACATTGTAATGTTGCCTAAACTAACATAAATGTTTTGGAACATCTATGGTTAATATGTTAGAATAATAGTTATGTTTGGGGCATGAATGTTTCATAAAACTCATATGTGTGAATGCAAACTTAATATATATTTACAAATACACTATGTGTTATATTTTATTCAAAGCGACAGCGAGAGTAATGGGAAAGAAATAGAGATGGAAACCGGGAGAGTTGATCGAAAGATATCAACATAACACAGGCGAAAAATAAAAGAGAAACAATTTCTGTTGAAACTGTTTTATGATAAGGCCAATAAATTTGAATATGGCTTAGTCTAAATATTATTTAATGTTGAATAAAGGAATATACAGTTCGGAACCAAGAGAATAGACATTTGAAAAAAACACAACAGCAATATGTTTTCGGCCTGGAGAGCAGCATTTTATGTAATGTGTGGACATGTGTTTTGTTCATCATTTGGCATTATGGGCAGCAATTTTTTCTTGGTTCGTTTAAAAAAGAAATCAGGGGTCCTCCATAAAAATAACGAAAGGGCACTATACATCCTTTTGGAGTTGGGACAGTAAAAATGATTAAAACCCACATTTTCGAAGTTTTCATTTAAAAATTTAATATAGTATTAAATATAAATGTGTAAATTAAAAAAAAAAAGTGTTCGGTCCGGAGGCAGGATTTTGAACCACACCCTTTGCATGCAAGGCAAGACATGCTAACCAACTGCTCCACTGCAAACAAAGTGTATGCTTGGGGCTTGTTAACACAATGTTATGTTGCATGGGCTCGTGGGCGCTGCAAAACTATGGGCTATATAAATGTAACTTATAACGATTAATTATCTACTGGTCGACCTATAAAACACTACGTAGTCCAGTTGGTATATCAAACTGTATGGTCCTCGTTCGATTCTCCGTGCAGCAAGGTAAAATTTAAAAAATTAAATAAAGTGAATAATTTTTCAAAATTATTTGTATACAGAAAAAGGTGCCAAGCAACTAAAATATTTCGGTGAGATTGAAAATTACGAGTAAATGTTGGGGCAATGAAGCAAACAATCGTCTTTGGGAAACAATTCTTCCAAGCATACAATATTTTTGGGCTGCAAAATGCTTTTCCAAACATATAATATGTTCACATAAAACAAACATAATTAATGTTTCGCTAGTAATCCAATAATATATGTCTTCCTGCAAAATTATGTTTGGGACATATGTTAAAGAAGAGATTTTTTTTGAGGGTGTATGGAACAAAATATCGGCCAAATGGGCGCCACGACCTCGGTGGCAATACCTTCATGCCGAGATGGTCCAAATTTTCGATGACGCTGAGGCATAGTGAGGTTCTATGCCGTTAATGTGCCGACTTATCTCATCCTTTACACTGTTAGAAAAATTATGTTTTTCATATGTTCCGATATAAACAAAATTGTTTCGGGCACAATTTTTAACACAATCATACTTAAATGCCACGATGTTAATGTTCCTAAACTAACACTAAATGTTTGGGACAACATATGTTAATATGTTAAAATATATTATGTTTGGGGCATGAATGGTTTCATAAAATTAATATGTTGAATGTAAACATATACAATTTACAAATTTCGAGTAAACATATATATGTTTACAATTTTCTGTGAAACGGTTGTAATGCTTGTTTGCGGAAAAACTGCTTTTATGATGAGGCCAAAAATTTGAATGATGCCCTTAAGTCTAAAATATTATTTAATTTGAATTTAATTTGAGTATTCGGAGTAAAGAGCATAGAGATTTGAAAAAAACCGCATGTGTTTTCGCCTTGAGAGGAGAATTTTATGTATGTGTGGACAAGTGTTTTGTTTTATCATTTTGACATTATGGAACAACATTTTTTAAGGCTTAAAGGAAAAATGAAAATTAGTACAAAACCGATAAGTATTAAATGCTAGTAAAAAGCGGTTCACGCCTAAATAAATTTATGTGTACATTATAAAATTATTTATGTATGTTTATACACTTCTTTTGTAAGAGTTTTTGATTTTCTTCCAAAATTTCAAACTTTTATACCAAAAACAGTTTTTTGTTATAAAATTGTTATTTTTGGCAAAAAATAATAATATTTTATTCAAAAGCCATTTCGTTTATATCAAGCACTGTTTCTGACTGTAAATCTTTAATAACCCACATTTCGAAGTTTCATTATAAAAAATTTTAATATAGTATAAAGTCTAAAATTACAAAAATAAAAAAGAAAATTGGTTCGGTCGAGCAGAGAATTGAACCACGACCCCTTTGCAGCAAGGCGAGACATGCTACACCACTGCTCGCACGTGGCAAACAAATGCCATGTTTCTTTTAAAATAATGTTGATGTTTGCGATGGGCCCGTGGCGCTGGCAAACTATGCTTATATAAAATGTAACTTAATGAACGATAATTATCTACTGGTGGACTATAACTGCTACGTAGCGCGCAGTGTAATAGTGTGTTGGCTACAAACTGTAATGGTCCTGCTGTTCGATCTCTCCGTCGAGGAGCGAATAGGTAAAATTTAAAAAAAATATATAAAATTGAATAATTTCTTCAACATTATTTGTATTACATGAAAAGGTGCCAAAGAACTAAAAAATATCGTGGTAAAGTGAAAATATGTTAGGGAATGATCACAATTCGTCATATGGGGGAAAAATTCTTCCAAGCATATAATATTTTTGGGTGCAAAACGCTTCAACATAAATATGTTCACATAAAACAAACATATTAATGTGTTCGGCTGTATCGCAATAATATATGTGCTTCCTGCAAAATTATGTTTGGAAGCATTATGTTAGAGAGAGAGTTTTTTTGAGGGTGTACTCTTGAATTGTTACTGGCTTTATCGACGTACACCTTTATCCTTTCAAATAACCCAAAGAGAAAAAGTCCAAACGGTGTCAAATCACAATGATCTTTGGAGGCCATTGACAGTCGTCATTACGTGAGATTAAACACGGCCATTGAAATTTGTTGGCGGAAAAGAGAAGCCATTGTTTCGTTAGATGTGTGGCAAGTGGCATCTCCGTCCTGCTAAAACACACTGTATCGTCCGACATCATATCTTCCAATGTCGGGCCAATAAAAAGTTCGTTGATCATCTCACGAGTAGCGAACACCATTCACAGTAACTGCCTGACCGGCCTCAATTTTCGAAAAAATACGCCGATGATGCCGCCAGCCCATAAAACAACCGCAACCAAACAGTCACTTCTTTGTGGGTGCATTGTTTTTTCGACAATCACTCTTGATTCTCATTCGCACCAAATGCGGCAATATCTGTTTATTGACGAAATCCACTGAGGTGAAAATGTGCCTCCTCAACTGGAAAATGATTTTCTTCGAAAATCGATCAACGACTGTTGCCATTTTTTGGAAACGCAGTTAAACACGTTGTTGGATTGTGTATCTCTCCATGGTTTCCAAATTGAGTAAGTCTTGAAATAGAGAAATGTCAAAAAAATTCGGAAAAAACGTGGCGTTTAGGTGTGGGTCACATTCAACATCGGTCCTTACAATTTAACCACACTTTATAAGGGCTATATATAATTATGGAACGATATGGACGCAAAATTCTGACATGAGTTGTTAGAGACCATATAACTAACACCAGCGTACCAAATTTCAACGGGATCGGATGAATTTTTGTCCTTTAAGAGCTCCGAGGTCAAAATCTGGGATCGGTTTATGATGGGAGCTATATATAATTATGGAACCGATGTGGACCAATTTTTTGCATGGTTGTTAGAGACCATATTACCAATCACCAAATGTACCAAAATTGTCAGCAACCGCAGCAAAAAAAGGCGTCGCCAAAAAAGTAATGAAATGGTTCTTTTTGGATCCGGAAGTGGTGCATAATTTGACGGCAGAAGCGATGAATTAACATGGACTTGTCATAGGACCGAAGTCTCCATTTCAACAGCCGTTGCACTGAATTTGCATCGCTTCTGTTAGGTTGATGCCGAATTCAATGTTTTTGATGTATAATGAAAAAATTCTTGTATATTTTGTCAAATAATTAAATTTTTATAATTTTTTATAAATTTTTAATAGATTCTAACGCTTGTCGGAAAAGTTTGACTCAAATATTTTCCAAAGAATTTCACAATTTTTTTCAAGATTGGATTTAGATTTTTTTTTGACAAAACTTTAAATGATTGTAAAAATTTTATGAATTCTTACACTGTTTTTTACCTAATTTTGAAACCAAAAAGTTAAATTACCCATTATAAAAAAAATTGAGTGTATAAAAAATTTGAATTTAAAAGAAAATTGCCTGGGTAGTTAAGAGAACATCATTGGAGTGCTTCTTCCTGGAAAGTGCTTTTAAAGTGTGCCTTTGGAAGAAACTTCAAAAATTGTTGTTTGCTGGGAAGCCATATCTGGGTGTACGTTTAATATGGGGGCATACGAAAAGTGAACCGATATTGGCCCATTGCTTTATGGGTCTTAGTAGCAATATTTGATGTGTACAAAACGGAATGATAAAGTGAATATACCCGCCATCCTAGTGGAGGGTATAAAAATCAGAATTAAGAAATAATTTTTTTAAGGAACTTTAACACAAAAAAATAACTGCAAATAAATATTAACACTTTTTTGTATGTAAAATGCTGTTCTGATGCTCAACAATTTGTCCTATTGAATATGAGGCATTTGTTGTTGAAATGTGTTGTAGATGCTTGACCAGAGGAATAATAGAAATATTCAGAATTTTCAACAAATTGTTTTGTGCGAAAAATAGTTGACTGCTATCGATTTGAAAACAAAAACAAAAATAAAAACACTGGTTTACGCGCCCATTCGCTGAGACATGTACGAAGCTAAAAGAAGTATGCCAAAGAATACCGTTAGAACAAAATGAGTATGAGCACATGCACGTGTATGATAGCAAGCAAAGAGCTCATTAATCAGAAGAATACAGAAAAAACATTTAATAAATGTCTGTGAAAAATTTATATTTTTCAATTTGGTAGTTTCTTAATGTGTTTTGTTGTAATGAATAAATTAAAAAACCATATTAATATCGGGATTAGAGTTATTACAATTCTAATTAACTTAGAATATATATTCACTGGCAGAAAAAGTTTGTCAAAATGCTTGCTAAGAACCCTGGACACTCATTTAAAATCGCACAAAATGTTACATGTTGCCCGCAATCCAAAAAATAGGGCATTTTGGTCAATATTCGGCTTCTCTGTGAAGTACTTAACAAAATGTCTCCAAATTGTTCAGCAATTTTGCAATTTTTGGTGGCAATAATTCTGTCAATTTCATTTAATTTTTGTCAATATAACACCAATAAATTGTGGTTACAGGTTCAGTTGATAAACTCCAACAGAACGCACAATATAAATTTTTTCGTTCAATATTCAAAAAATATTTGTTGAGGATTAAAGGTAAACGTTCAACAACAAATATTATTGGTATCTGTTGGAAAGCTAACTAAATTATTACTAAATTATGTTATGAGAACACAAGATATTTGTTGCCTTCTGAATGGTAACGAAGTTTGCTAACAACTTTTTTTGTGAATAATGGTTATTAAAAGTACTAAATTAGTTTGTTCAGGAAAATTAAACAAATTTTTGTTATTGGTTTTCACAACAAAACAGTTATTGGTCTCAAACTTATTTTTATCTGTGTTTAGTGAGTAATTTTGAATTCAAATTGAATGTGCTCACCAATTGTAATTGTTCAAAACCTCAATTATGTGAAAATCAAAAAGAATCTTCTAATTTAGGGATAGAAAACTTATTAAGACGTACTCAACAAACTGAACATTAAGGTGAGACCATTTCAGTTTTTCACCAACTACACGAAATTAAAAATACAAAAAAAATATGATATAATGAAGACGACTATATTTTTATCAAGTCCTTGCGGTAAAAAAGGCATTTGATTGCGAAAACATTTTATATTTATTCTAAAATTATTTCATTCCAAAAAGTAACCGTGAAAACATAGCACGTTCCTTTAAGGTGGTATTAAGTTCAGTTTAGCCGCTAAAAAACGTCATTTTTTCCCGATTACTTGTTTCTTTTAATAATCATTTTAGAGGAATGCAAACTTTTGTGAAAATTGCTTTTTGGGCCTTTTCGCCACCATTAAGTTATAATAAAATGCAAAAAATATTATAATTTATGCATTTTCTTACTGATCTTAGTTTTCACTTTTAGCGATTTAGCGGCTAAACTGCGAACTTAAATACTCACAGTTCCTGCTGGGCTCAGATTCGCCCTCCCGAGTTGTGAAGACATAAGGTCCTTTAGGTAAAAAAGCAAACATTGCCCTCAATCTTCGTCTCTAATCATTTTTGATTATGATCATCCTAAAGCTATGCCCTATTTTTTTATATTTAAATTAACGAACTAGGGTCGATAGAACTAATATTTGGCGAATGTTTTACATTCAAATCTTCTCAAAGGTTTATTAAAAAAAATTAATACGATGGAAAATATAACTCTATGAACCTTGTGGAAACCTCAGAAATTTGTGAACTTTATAACGACTTTCCCATATAGAAAGCTTTCCATTTAAGCCGTAATTTAATTCCAAACGGTAAACATTCGATGATTGACTATCACAATGGGCTAAATAGTTCTAAGGAGCCTGAAACTTAATCGGGCTGACACTTTAACCTTTAACCTATCATTGCATGATAGTTCAGTTAGAACAGAAAACTTGTTTCAAATTTTATTTATTTTTATTAGAAAACCCATTGACCCGGTCCACCACTACTCAGGAAATAAAATAACTCACAAATTTTTAGCTATAGCACCGCATTTTCCGAACATCACATTGAATTTTACAAAATTTATTTTATAGTAATAATAGTATTTTTTTAACAACAACAACTCTTCAACCGCCGTTTTATGAATTATAACTTACCACAATCTTCAAATTAGAACTTATTTGTGATGGGGAGGCAAAATATGTCTTGTTTGAGTATTAACCACCGGTGATGGTGGACATGTACTGGAGCAACATTAGTTTGGGTTTGATCGTCACCAGTGACAAGAAGTAGTAAGAGCCGTGGGAGCCAACTGAAAGAATTGAATGGTGTGTTGGGCATGGACAGCTTCCTCAGGTGTCTTGTATTTGATGAAGAAGACCTCAGGTTTATTATTAACTGGAGCAGGGGTAACAACTTCAGCACTGACATCCAAAGCATTCTTCTTCTTGGAAAGGACATAAATGGCAGTCTTCTCTTCAGTAGGAGCAACATTGGCAATAATCTTGGCCTTGTTGGTATTGGAAGATGGAGTATCGATGAACACAACACGATAGTTCTTTTGAGGACGACCAATATTGACATAACGTACAATCTGTTGTTCATCATGATCCACAGGAGCCGAATGTAGGTAGAAGTGTTTTGTAACAATGGGTGCCTGATGTTGTCTCAAGTGGCTAAGGAAAGCTTGTTGTTCATCAGTGTCTACAACATGATTTGAGGATGTTTGAGGGAAATTTGAGCCAGAATTGAATTGTGGTGTTGCGATAGAGCTGAATGAGCCAGATCCACCCACAGAACCAGAACTTCCGAAAGATCCAGAATCAAAACCGCCGAAAGAACCAGATCCGCCCTGAGAAAATCCTTGATTACCACCAGTGGCAAAATTTGAATATTGGCCAACAGATGGGCGTGATGCATAATATCCATTACCAGATGCGGTGGGATTATACGAGTTTCCTACAGGAGCATTCAAAAATGCACCACCCCCACTGCTATGGCCTTGATTATAGCGGTATCCCAGACTCAAGTCAGGACGAGCATTGACACAGCTCAGTAGCACCGAAGCGCAAACTAGAATCTGAAATGAAGAATAGTTATCACTTAGAATATTTGGAAAACATTTTTTAAGGATATTAAACGAAACGAGAACTTAAGTGATGGAATTTTTAATATTCCTTCAATGGAAGGAAAGTAGTTTTAAGCGATATATGCACCGCCTGAAGATATGCAAATACACTTTTTCATAGTAAATAAACCAGGTTCATTCCACGAACCGTCAGTTTTCATGAGTGAATTTGTCATGATTTGGAGATACGCGTTAGCTGTAATGCACTTTAGTGGGGGAATTTTCCACTTTTCTACTTTTGTGCCACTTTTTTGTTGTGTCAATAATTTACATACTTTTACATTTTTGTGCACCTTTTTGTCACACTGTGCAATTTTTAATTAAATTTAGTTTTTTTTATCCATATTAATTTCATATATGACCAGAGTTTTACTAAATTTCCATATCCTTTTTGTAACTGTTCACTGTTAACATATCCTTTCTTTGAGATAAGTTGCACTTTAATCCAATCATCACATTCAACATCCATATTTTCTTCAAAATCTATGATTCACTCACACACAAATGAATTCATACTCAAACTTAGATTTCAAACTCCACTCAGGATGCGAGGTAAACTGTTCTTACTGAGACACTTGATGAAGTGGGACTGATGTCTAACGCCACCGTAACTAACAATTTTATACCAATTCGATTTTGTCAACATATTTCTAAAAATCAAAAAAAAAAAAAAATGTTACAATAAAATTTGACCAAGATGCTATATATAAATATCTGCCTAATAATTTAATTAAAACTAATTAAAGAAATTTTTCGTCATAAATTTCAACATTGAAATGTGAATTTCAATGTTTGTAGCTATAATCATCAAATGAGTTATAATAAATCCCAGGATAGATATATAACCACAAGTACAATTCAATCATCCAATATATTTATGTATATTGCTAGTTACTACCATAAGATTTGTGATCTTCATTTGGGGGAAAAAGGAAAAAATTGCTTGTCGTCTGACCACATGCACTAAAAGGTGTTAATTTTTTGGTGACAAGTTTTATATCAGTTGATTTCATGTGATTTTTTTGGAGCAAAATGTTAAAATATTAAACAGATTTTATTCGTTTCTTTCCCAAAATTTGATCAATCACCAGATATTAAAGGTTTTACAATTGGCCATAGAAGCAGATAAGGCATCCGGAAATTAATTAATATTTTATATAGCACTGAGGTAACAACAAAACACAACCAGAAAATATTTTTTTAAATGTATAAAGTTTATGGCATTTTGGGTTCTAATTTTGGATTTAAACATCAACCATTAGGGAAACACATCAACTACAGATATGATGGTATCAATCACATTAATTAAAAATTCAGAATGAATCAAGTAAAAACTGAATTGATGCAATTAAAAAATTAGTAGATGCAATTAATTTTTGTAATTGATTTTAATTTTTGTTTGTTAGTTAAATCAATTAAATTTTTAAATATTTTTTTTTATTTATTCATTAATAATTTTATTGAAAACAAAAAAGATTTTTTAAAGTAAACTAAACGGGAAGCCACCGTGGTGCAATGGTTAGCATGCCTCTACTTTAAAATAACATCGAGAAATAAATCGAAACTAAGTGGGGAATTAGAGTTTGGAGTCGTTTTCGAATGTCCTCTGTAGTGGACATCGGTAGTGAAAGGGCTATTTATAAAGGCTATTTATACCAAACATATGTTAATTTTTTCTGCATGAGAGGAAGTGTTGACTAGCTAAAGGACATAAAAAATAGAAAATTGGGTGTATGCTATATACAGTGTAAGTCGATAAAGTAATGTCCTCCTATAGTGGAACATCAGTAGGCTAAGGTTTGCAAATCATGTATACAACGTGTTTAAAATAGTATGTAGAGAAAACACTGTATATTTGGAATGTAAGTAATTCGAAATTATTGTAAAATGGAGATTATATGGGCGTGTTAGAAAATCCAAGAGATTGAAAAAATATTCGTCACGTTCTTTGATATGTTCAAGAACTTGCAGACTCAAATTTGGGTGAAAAAGATGCAAGCCTCAAAAAATACCAATTTTCTGGTTAACAGATTTGGAATACAAAAAAATATTCTTCTTATATATATCCTATAATGCTAAAATTTAAAGCTCAGGGAATTTGTAATAAAGAATTTAATCATCCAATTTGTTATAAAAAGAGATATCAAAACTAAGCTTATCCGGGATTATGTCCAAAACAGAATTCTATCTATGGTTACATATGTTAGGCCTCAGTTTTCGGCGAATCGCCTCTTCATTGCAGCAAATTTTTTCCCTGCAAGCATCCTTTTGAGGTCTGAGAACAAGAAAAAGTCGCTGGGGGCCAGATCTGGAGAATACGGTGGGTGGGGAAGCAATTCGAATTCATGAATTTTTGCCATCGTTCTCAATGACTTGTGGCACGGTGCGTTGGAACAACACTTTTTGTTTTTCTTCATAATGGGGCCGTTTTGCCGCGATTTCGAACTTTCAAACCGCTCCAATAAACGGCTATAGTAGTCACTTGTTGATGGTTTTTCCCTTCTCAAAGATAATCGAAAAAAATTATTCCATGCGCATCCCAAAAAACAGAGGTCATTACTTGCCAGTGGACTTTTGAGTCTTTCGCACGCTTCGGAGACGGTTCACCGGTCGTTGCCACTCAGCCGACTGGTCGATTGGACTCAGGAGTGAGTGATGGAGCCATGTTTCATCCATTGTCCACTATCGACGCGAAAAATTCGGTGTATTACGAGTTAACAGCTGCAAACACCGCTCAGAATCATACAAATTGTTTTTTGTCAAATGTGAGCTCGCGCGGCGCACCCATTTGCAACAGAGCTTCCGCATATCCAAATATTGATTTAGGTTATGGCATGGTTGTTAACGGCCATGCGATACTAGCACAATGTAACCAATTTTCAACTCACTTCGGGATGAAATTTGCTCCCAAAACCAAATCTCGCGATCGGTTATATGGGGCTACTTATGATTGTGGCTGATATGGACCACCTTTTGCATGGTTGTCTATAAAGTATCATAAACTACACATCAAGTACACAATTTCAACCGAATCAGACATGAAGTTTTGCTTCCCAAGGCACCGGAGGTCAAATCTGGGTTCCGGTTTTAAGTGGGGGATATATATAATTATTGGACTGATATTGAACCAATTCCCTGCATGGTTTGATGGATACCATATACTAACAGTCACGTACGCAAAATTTCAACGCGAAATCGGATGGAATCTTTTGCTCTTCCAAGGGCTCCGACGTCAAATCTGGGGATCGGTTTAATATGGGGCCTAATAATATATATTATTCGACCGATTTCGATTGGCAGGTCATTAGAGACCATGATACTAAGCACCAATGTACTCAAATTCAGCCGGATCGGATGAAATTTGCTTCTCTCAAGAGCAATCGCAAGCCAATTTGGGAATCGGTTTATATGGAGGCTAATATAAGTAATTATGGACCGATGTGGAGCAATTTTTGCATGGTGTTTAGAGAACCATATTACTGAACAGCTATATACAAATTTCCAGCGTGGATTCGGATGAAATTTGCTTCTCTTAGTAGCAATTGGCAAGCCAAAATTTTGGGGTCCCTTATATGGGGGCTATACGTAAAAGTGGACCCGAATAATTGGCCATTTGCAATAATCATCCGACTAAATCAATAACAACTACTTGTGCCAAAGTTTCAAGTTCCGAATAGCTTGTCTCGTTCGGTAAGTTAGGTGATTTCAACAGGACGGACATTGCTCATAGACCAGATTCACCACGAACCCAGAATATATATATACTTTTGGGTCTAAGAGCAATAATTTCGATGTGTACAAATGGGATGACAATGTTAATATACCCCCATAATATGGTGGAGGGTATAAAAACTGTATATTCAAAGAATAAGGGATCTTATTCTGTTTAGTTTCAAAAAAAAAAATTGTTCAATTAAATGTTGCAAATCTTTACAATCATGAATGAATTTCATGTTATAGCTTTATTCAAAAATGTTGTTCTTTATGTTGCATGGTGTATTTTATAAGTTTTATGGTTTTATTGCCGATTTTAATTTATGATTCATATGTGATTTTATTTTGAGCTGCCGTTTGCTTATGTGAAAGTTAATACAAAGAGAAATCTTTTTGTTTAAAGTTCAATGATGTTTCTGTTTAGTGCACATCTACATGCATCAATGTGCAACTAGTGGGAAAGTTACTCAAGCTTGAAATATTCTAAGGATTTGTATTTCTGTTAAAATTCGAATATGAAACAAGAATATCAAGTTCAATGTCTTTCTCTACTTTCATTTCATATTTACGGAAGCTATGTAATAAAATTAAAATTAGATCAATATTATATAATACTAGAAGGTCGTTTATGTTTCAAGACCTATAAGAGTAAAAGTAAAGACGATGGAACTGGTTTGCATGAGGTGGAAATATTTTATTGAGGATGTCATTTATATGTGTAATGACTTTCATATTAGTTGTCTAAAATATTTTTTTTTTTTTTAAATATTCATCAATATAAATTATTTCCCATTTATCACGAATGTACATATTAATATTCTTATAAAATCATTTTTTTATATTTTTTATATAATTTGCAGAGGTTGGCAGGCACTGAAAAGATTCCAAACAATTTACTTTTGTGGGACTTACGAAGAAAGCTTTAATCCATTTACAACTATCTAATGGCAATATTTCCATAATTAATAAAGTTTCTATTGAAAATCGGTAAGTCACGATCCAATGTTAGAAAAAATATGCAAAAAATAATCAATATTTTTATTTCTTCATTAGGTTTAGTAAACCGCCATGATATAAATTATGCTTTGGATGAGGAGATTTTGGCGCCTAACAGATAAATATTTCTATAACATAGACCAAAATGATGAAGGTAATTGAAAGATATATGGTACATATAATATTAAACTTGAATTAAGGGAATATTAAAAAAAAAACAAGTAAGGAAAGTCTAAAGTCCGGGCGGGCCGACTATATTATACCCTGCACCACTTTGTAGATCTAAATTTTCGATACCATATCACATTCGTCAAATGTGTTGGGCTGCTATATATAAAGTTTTGTCCAATACATACATTAAA
>PGFW01021959.1:15609-27429 GCA_003123925.1 Haematobia irritans
GTATATCGTATAAATTAAAATTTCTTGTGCTTCTAGATTTCTCAGAGACTTGTTTTCGTATAAATATTTATCAAATTTATTGTCTATAGAAAGTCTTTCTCGATTTAATTTTTATAGTCAAAATTGTTATTTGCTATAGAAATTTCTGTCAAATATTTTATTTCTATGTGAAATTTATATCAAAATTTATTTCTACAGAAAATTTGTCAAAATTTTATTTCTATAGAAATTTTGTCAAAATTTATTTCTATAGAAATTTGTCAAATATTATTTCATAGAAAATTTGTCCAAAATTTATTTCTATAGACAATTTTGTCAAAATTTTATTTCTATAGAAAATTCTGTCCAATGGTTTTATTTCTATAGAAATTTTGTCAAAATTCTATTCCATAGAAATTTGTTAAATTTACCTCATAGAAAATTTGGTCAAATTTTATTTCTATAGAATTTTGCAATTTTATTTCGCCATAGAACTTTGTCAAAATTATATTTTATAGAAAATTTCTGAGTTGGCAAAGGAAAAGGATATGCTTGAAAATGTTTAGCAGTAGCGACATCAAACCTTTTTTCGGAAGGTTCAATTATGATTCACTTTGGTTGAGTGAATTACCCGAATTTATTCTGATAATGGTGAAGTTTTGCTGCAGTAGGGATGCTGATAAGGACTTGGGATAATTCCGAAACAGCTGTACATCCAACCATCTTGCAGTCTCTAGGCTTTGCCCAAATAAATTTGACCATATCGTTTCCCCTGTTGTTAAGCTTACACTTGTCAATGCAGTGGTTTTAGCTGAGATCAAAAACAATAAAAATTTTATTTCTATAGAAACCATTTTGTCAAAAATTTTATTCTATAGGAAATTTATCAGTCAATTTTTTCTATGTAAATTTAGTCAAATTTTATTTCTATAGAAAATTGTCTTAGAAAATTTGTTCAAATTACTTTCTATAGAAATCTGGTCCAAATTTATTGTCTATAGAAAATTTGGTCCAGAGAATTGTTTTATGAAAATTTGTCCAAAGGTTTCTATTTCGATAGAAAAATGTTTGGATCCAATTTAAATTCTAGAAGGAATGGTCCCAAACTTTCTTCGTATAGAACAATTGGTTCCAAATGTTATTCCTCTATAGAAATCTTTCAAAATTGCGTATTCTCCTGTAGACATTGTGTCAATTTTATTTCTATAGATAGATAATGTTAAATCCTGACATCATTTTTCGTTTTACTAGTACAAAGCATTATGCAACCACCACATAAAGAATATCGATTTCATTTGGCTTTTGCCAAATTTTTATTGTATATATTTCACATCATCTATTGCCAAAATCTTCTAACCTTGACCAGTTTTAGTCGTGGTGAGCAGCACAATCGGCCACAACGAATCTGAACATTGTGTTTCTTTTTTTGTACACCAAGGGGGGACACAAATTTATAATTAATTTTAATTATTTTTTTAGCTGTTTAATGGGGGTACGAGAGACCAAGTCATATTTCTTTAAAATAATAATAATAAACAAATAAATAAGTATGTATGTGAGTTTGGTGAGGCTAAAAAAGCGGGTTAACTCCTCATAAATGCTTATCTTGTCTTACATCAACATTTAGAGTACGAGACATGGCTACTGTTGTGTCGGCCAAACACTAAACGTTGGGTTATCCAAGCGGACCATCATTGTCGACAATGCGCCACAGCTCCATCATCGCCAAAAACACACGGTCTTACTAAAAATCCCAACACAGGCAGCCAATTGTCTGGGTAATATGACGACAGCCAGACAGACGGACATCATATGGATGAACCAAGCACTGGAAGAGGCCAGCCAAATGACCAACTGTTTTGTATGACCATTCCTCGTTGTGGCTGCCTACCTATCTAAGAGGAGATGATTTTCACCCCCGTTGTCCTCTTTATGCTACTTAAACTTTTGTATTGTGTGTTGAGAAAAGTTGGTTTTATGTTTGTTAACAAAACTTCATGAGCTCTCCACAATAGCTCAAAGCCACGATGACTAAATAAATAGTCAACAACTAAAATAAGAATCTTTCCACTTCCCCTTTACACAGATGGCCGGAATATAGAACATACCTCGACATTTGGAAAGAAATACCACCTGGAGATAAGAATAAAGTATTTTAAGGAGATTAAATTTTTCAAAAAAATCGAAGCGAACAAATCTTGCAAATTTTCTATAGAAACAAAATTTGAAAAAATGTTGTACGAAATAAATAAAAAGAAAATTTTGGAGAATATTTTTTTTTATAAAAAAGAAAATTTTGAGAGCAATGTTTCTATAGAAATACAATTTTTGAATTTTGATAGAAATAAAATTGAAACCAATATTCTTTCTAGAAATACAAATTTTGTGAACATTTCCTGTAGAAAGAATATTTCGGTGGAAACACATATTTTGAGAAATTATAAAATTTGTAAAATTTCTATAAGAAATAAAATTTGGGAAAATTCTCTATAGAAAATAATTTTTTAGAAAAAATTTTTTTTTAGAAATATAATTTGAAGAAATTTTTTATAGAAATAAAATTTGTGAGAAAAATTTCATATGGAAATAAAATTTCAAATTTTTTTTATAGAAAAATACTATTTTGAGAAAGTTTTTCTATAGAAAAACATTTGAGAAATTTTCTGTGGACAATAAAAATTTTGACAAAATTTGGCGATAGACCATAAATTTGGCAAAGATTTTCTACAGAAATAAAAATTTTGGTTAAAATTTCCTATAAAGTAAAGATTTGGATGACATATTCTTAGCATGGTCCCTACCATGGTCTAAGTAAAAAAAACTGTTGCAAATCCTATAAGTTTACAATTCCCTTTGCTCCTAAAAAGATGGCAGTATTATAAACAGAAAAATCTTGCTTGAGTTTTTCCGCAATTGCTTCGAAAACATAATTTGGTTAATGTTTCAAATCTTCTACAGAAAAAGTTATGAAATGGAAAAACATCGTCTATAACGAAACATATAATTTTATCTGACTGAGTATCTACCTACACTTCGCGATACAAAGATGACATTAATAAAAAATAAAAAAAAACATAAGACTGAAAAAAATGATTTACTAAGCCACGATGTTATAAAGGCATTGCTGCACCGCTGCACGTTGCATAATAAAGAATGAAAAACCAAACCTGTTTTAGATACAAAAACTGGGAGGGTCAAAAATAAAGAAACCAAAATTCGGTCTACCATAGTCCATTGTCTACAGCCAGGAACAAATGGCAGAGAGTATCATGACACACAAACGCAAATGGACTCCCTTAATACAGGGCCACCACCCACCGAAGTCCAGAGGTGTAGCAAACAGAGGAAACAGTCATCATTGCATCTAAGGATCATATGTAAGATGCATGAAATGGAGATGGAGTTAATTGCAAACTGCGGCTCGGAACTCTCCAACAACAGAGCAACAAGCCAACAACGAAATGATGACTAATGTCGATTGTGGCAATACCATTAACAGTCAACATAGCGCGTGCACTTCCAATGTATATGAGAAGAACTTGAGAAAAAGTTGAGAAAAAAATCTTAATAACATTTCACAGTATTTGGATCCGCTTAAAAATATCCTCATCCATTGTTAGGCAGGGCCAAAATAAGCAATATTGAAAGAAATTGAAAATAAAAAAATTTTATTATAAAATGTTACGTGCCACATGATGTTGCCAATTTGGATGAAGTGTGTGTTCTTGCCGAATATAATTGAAAAGAATAAACAAAAGGTCCATAAAGAGTCAATAAAGGTGTTCATACAATAATATTATATATATTAAACGTTGAGTGGAGAGGCATTTAAAACTCAGAGAAAATGTGTAAATTTGAATATTGTTTCCTATTGCATATTTTTAAGGCAGTTCAACTTAGGTTAGGTTAGGTTAGGTGGCAGCCCGATGTATCAGGCTCACTCAGACTAATTCAGTCCATTGTGATACCAACAATTGCGTGAACTTTCTCTCTATCAAAATGAAGTGCTGCCCGATTCTCATTGTTATGCTCCAAATGTCAAGGGACCTCCGAACGGCGTTCCACCTTGCAGTGAAACCACTTAGAGAAGCATTGAAACCCTCAGAAATGTCACCAGCATTACTGAGGTGATAATCCACCGCTGAAAAACTTTTGTGTTTCGGTCCAAGCAGGACCGGTAACAAAGTGTTGTGCATATATTCAGAAAGTATTATAATTTGTTTTCAAAAAAGTCAATTTTGTGCGAATCTATTTTTTAGCCAATATCCATCCATTCGTCTCTTTTAAGTAAAACAATGGTCCATACCTACGAGTATGTACTCAGATTTGAAGACACTTATTATTTAAACATAAAGCATACTTTTGTGGCGAATGTATATGTATACAGTGCACAATCTGGACTCATGCCTTTAATGCCAAAAATTAAAGCCTACTTTAGGGACGAATGCGATTTCAAAATATACTGACATAATTATCTATAGAAATAAAATTTTGACAAAATTTTCTATAGTAATAAAATATTGACAAAATTTTCATTAGAAATAAAATTTCTACAAAATTTTCTATAATAAAATTTGGACCAAATTTTCTATAGAAATAAATTTTTGACAAAATTTTCTATAGAAATAAAATTTTGCCAAAATATTCTATAGACATAAAATTTTGACAAAATTTTCTATAGAAATAAAATTTGGTAACAAATTTTCTATAGAAATAAAATTTTGACAAAATTTTCTATAGAAATAAAATTTTGCAAAATTTTCTATAGAAATAAAATTTGGACCAAATCTTCTATAGAAATACATTTTTTACAAAATTGTCTATAGAAATAAACTTCTGACAAAATTGTCTATAGAAATACATTTTTTACAAAATTGTCTATAGAAATAAAATTTTGAAAAAAATTTCTGTAGAAATAAAATTTTGACAAAATTTTCTATAGAAATAAAATTTTGACAAAATTTTCTATAGAAATAAATTTTTGACAAAATTTTCTATAGAAATAAACTTTGACAAAATTGTCTATAGAAATAAAAATTGAAAAAAATTTCTGTAAAATAAAATTTGACAAAATTTTTCTATAGAAAATAAATTTTGACAAAAATTGTTCTATAGAAATATAATTTTTGACAAAATTATCTATAGAAATAAAATTTTGACAAAATTTTGTGACAGAAATAAAATTTTTTGACAAAAATTTTCTAATAGAAACAAAATTTGACCAAATTTTCTATAAATAAGTTTTGACAAATTTTCTACAGATAACAAAATTCGCGAAAAATTTTCTATAGAAAAATAAAATTTGGACAAAATTTTGTAAACTAAGAAACTAAAAATTTTGACGAAAATATTAGCTATAAACATTTTGGAGCAAAAATTTTCTATTGGAATAACATTTTGACATTTTTCTTTAAAGTTTGACCAAATTTTCTAACAGAATATAAAAATGTTTGACAAACATTTATCTGTAGAAATAATATTTTGACCCAAATTTTTCTAATAAAATAAAATGATAATATGAAAAAATTTTCTATAGAAATAAAAATTTTAACAAAAAATTTTGTATATAAATAAAATTTGGTCACAATTTTCAATAGAAATAAAATGTTTGACAAAAAATTTTCTATAGAAATAAAATATTGACAAAATTTTCTATAGAAATAAAGATTGTGACAAAATTTTCTACAGAAAAATAAAATTTTGACAAAATATATTCAGTAGAAATACAAATGTTGGCCAAATTTTGCTTAATAGAAATAAAATAAATACAAAATTTTCTTATAAGAAATAAAATGTTCGACAAAAATTTTCAAACATAGAAAAAATTATTGAATCAAAAAAACATTTTGAGAAAATGTTTTATAGAAATAAATTTTGAAAAAATTGTCTATAGAATAAATTTTTTTAGAAAATTTTCTATAAAAATAAATTTGTTGAGTAATTTCTATAGAAATAATATTTTTGGCAAAGCAATTTTTTCTATAGGAATAGAAATTTTTAGCAAAATTTTCTATACGAATACATTTTTTAAGAAAATTTTCTATAGAAAATAAAATTTTAATAAAATTCTATAGAAATAAATTTGAGACAAAAATTTTCTATAGGATATAAATTTGACAAAATTTTCTATAGAAAACATTTTGAACCAAAATGTTTTTCTATAAAACACTACATTTTGACCAAATTTTCTGTAGAATCAAGAAATTTTGACCAAATTTTCTATAGGAATAAAATTTTGACAAAATTTTCTAATAGAAATAAATTTTGACAAGAATTTTCTAATAGATATAAAATTTTGACATACTGAATTTTCTGTAGTAAAAGTAAAATTTTGACAAAATTTTTGTATAAAATAAAATTTTAACAAAATTCTTCTATAGAAAATAAAATTTTATACAAAATTTTCTGTAGAAATAAAAATTTGTCAAAATTTTCCAATGGAAATAAAAATTTGAAAAAATTTGTATACGAAAAAAATTTTGTCAAAATTTTCTATAGAAAAAAATTTTTGAACAAAATTTTCTATAGAAATACAAATTTGACAAAATTTTCTGGTAGAAATAAAAAATTTTTGGCAAAAATTTTCGAATAGAAATAAAATAGCTTGACAAAAAATTTTTATAGAATAAGAATTTAGAGAAAAAAATTGTTCTATAAGAAATAAAAGGTCCCCTGCCCATAAAATGACGTTTAGACGAATTTTGACGCACATCAACCGTCGATTTGTATATTTTCAAAAAACTCAAGAGTTTATTAGGCGACTTTTAGGATACAACAAGAACTGGACGCCATTTATAAGATGACATGTCCAATTCTTGTTATGTTCTACTGGGTATTTCAACTTTTTTTCGAATTCTCTACCTACAGCGAGGACAGAGAAAATCCCTTCGAAAAACTAAGAACTTTCAAAAATATTTACAACTTTAAAATCCCATTAACGCTAGTAATAGTATTTTGAGCAAATGTATTATTTCATAAAAGCTATCTCTTAGTACAATCCCATTTATGGTTCTTGATGTCAGCAATAATACATTACTGGGGACCGCAATATCCTAATCTACCCTTTTATGTGATGATCATCAAGAGGAAAGTTTTCGAATTTCGATTTCTTTGCAAATTCCCAAAAGTATTCAAAAAACATCCATCATTCGACCTTTCTTACATTTTATGAGGAGAACACGCAAAGTACTTGACACTTTCCAATTTGTTCACCATCTTCAAGGCTGATGAAGATGGAGTGCGAAATACTTTACTTGTACAAGTCGGTGGAACACTAACAAATACTTAATTCCACTCTCTCTATTCTATCCGTTTGAAAAGTTGTTAAATTAAATCTAATTTTCTCCTAAAATAAATCCGTCGACAACACCGGGATGAAAATAAAAAAGAGAAAAAAAAAAACGAAACCAGCCCCCACACACTACTTGACAACATTGAAACGAAAACGAATTTCATTTTGAAGGTTTTATCACTTATCTGATTAAAATGATAACATTTCTCCAAAGAATTTGAACTGCTTTAGGAGGGCTTTGGCACGATTTAACACATAAATTGCCTTTAAAAGGAAAAGAAGGAAAAACTTAGCCCGCAAACCATACAGCAAACGTATATTTGTGGGCCATTTCATCCATCCAGACATGTCACCCACCCACAGCCATTCCACTTTTAATCTCAAAATCACAGGAAAACCAACATGCTTCAGCTCACTGCAACGAGGACTAATATGCTGCCACCAAAGCCATCAGTGCGGCACCGACCTTTTTTTACGTCTCCTAAAACCCTCATTCAGGAAACGAGGGAAAAATACAAGCCTTGCTCACAGGACAAGGCCCAGGGGGCTACGCAATTTTTAGGCCTTATTTCGGGGGCACACAAAATTCCATGTATCCCTTTTTTCTCTAACTGCCTGCCACATTCCTGTTGTCAGATGGCCCAGGTTATTTGTGTTGTTTGAGCAGCGTCACCTTGAAACACTAATCCAATTACATTTCCTGCGTGATTTTCTTTCCTATTTGCTTTTTACCCAGAGCTAAAGGATGTGCCAAATGGTTTCTTTGGACAAATCGGCATTGGTTTAGGGCGATTCTTTTTTTTTTGCTTCGTCAAGGACGCGCAATAGGCTTAAGCCAAACGGTAAAAACAAACTTTGAAACTGAAAAAGTTTGTTTGTTGTTGAATTGTTGAATAACAGATACAGTTGGCGAAATTTTCTAAAATTGAAATTCAATTCAATCCAATCAAATTCCAATTCAAGTAGGTTCTATTCACATTTTAATTACAATTCAATTCGATTTCAATTCAATCAATTCAATTCCATTCATTCAATTCCAATTCAAATTCAAATTCAATTCAATTCAATTAAATTCATTCAAATTCATTCAATTCAATTCAATTCATGCATTTCAATTCAATTCAATTCAAAATTCAAATTCAAATTCAATTCAATTCATTTCATTTTCATTTCATTTCAATTTCATTTCATTTTCATTTCATTTTAATTTAAATTTAATTAATTAATCTTAATTTAAATTTTAATTTAATTTAATTATAATTTAATTGAATTTAATTTAATTTAATTTAATTTAATTTAATTTAATTTAATTAAATTTAATTTGTAATTTAATTTAACTTTAATTTAATTTATATTGTAATGAATTTAATTTTGAATTTAATTTAATTTAATTTAATTTAATTTAATTTAATTTAATTTTAATTTACAATTTAAATTTAATTTAAATTAATTTAATTTAATTTAATTTAATTTAATTTAATTTAAATTTAATTTAATTAATTTAATTTAATTTAATTAATTTTAATTTAATTTAATTAATTTAATTAAATTTAATTTAATCTTAATTTAATTTAATTTAATTTAATTTAAATTTAATTTAATTTAATTTAATTAATTATAATTTAATTTAAATAATTAATTTAATTTAATTTAAATTTAATTAATTTAATTTAATTTAATTTAATTTAATTTAATTTAATTTAAATTAATTTAATTTAATTTAATATTTAATGTTAATTTAATTTAATTAATTTAATTTAATTTAACTTTAATTTAATTAATTAATTAATTTAATTTAATTTATTTAATTTAATTTAATTTAATTTTAATTTAATTTAATTTAATTTAATTTAATTTAATTAATTTAATTTAATTATAATTTAAATTTAATTTAATTTCATTTTAATTTTAATTTAATTTAATTTAATTTAATTTAATTTAATTTAATTTAATTTAATTCTAATTTAATTTATATTTAATTTTAATTTAATTAAATTTAATTTAATTAAATTTAATTTAATTTAATTAAATTTAATTTAATTTAATTTAATTTAATTTAATTTAATTTAATTTAATTTAATTTAATTTAAAATTTAATTTAATTTAATTTAGTTAATTTAATTAAATTTAATTTTAATTTAAATTTAATTTAATTTAATTTTAAATTTAATTTAATTAATTTTAATTTAATTTAATTTAATTTAATTTAATTTAATTTAATTACATTTAATTTAATTTAATTTAAATTAATTTTAATTAATTTAATTTAATTTATTTAATTTAATTTAATTTAATTTAATTTAATTTAATTTAAATTTAATTTAATTAATTTAATTTAATTTAATTTAATTAAATTTAATTTAATTTAATTAATTTAATTCTAATTTAATTTAATTTAATTTAATTTAATTTTAATTTAATTTAATTTAATTTATTTAATTTAATTTAATTTAATTTAATTTAATTTAATTTTAATTTATTTAAATTTAATTTAATTTAATTAATTTAAATTTAATTTAATTTAATTTAATTTAATTATTTAATTTAATTAATTTAATTTAATTTAATTATTTAATTAATTTAATTTAATTTAATTTAATTTAATTTAATTTAATTTAATTTAATTATTTAATTTAATTAATTTAAATTTAATTTAATTTAATTTAATTTAATTTAATTTAATTTATTTAATTAAATTTAATTTAATTTAATTTAATTTAATTTAATTTAGTTTCGATTTATTAAATTCATTTAAATAATCTGTTTTTTTCTCCTCGAAACTACTGTCCTTGGATATTTTTCTAACCTATGGAAGAATCAATCTTTAAAGCCAAACAACTGTCCGGCGGAAATTTTTAGTAATTGGTGAATAACCATCCTAAAAAGAAATTCCCTTGTACGCATTCTGGATACAGAGGCCCGCCCCAGAACCTCTTCCGGCTAAATCCGCTAAAGTGGCCAAGAAAACATCACGTGTATGAGAAACGGCAATAAATAAGCATCATGTGTTTTCCCTGGACTCTTAAATACTCACATACCAAAAGGACGTATTTGAAGCTTTTAAACCTCTAAAATTAATTTCGTGTAAATTTCTTAGTAGAAAATTGAAAAATGTAATTTGAAAAAGGCAAAAAGACCAAGAAAGTCATAATCATCACCGTTGCAACCATCTTTTTGGAAGTTTAAAAGAAAAGTTTTTTTCTGCTAATTCTTAAATATCAACAAATTCAGCTTTTCATCCAAGATGACCTCCTACAGAAAGCAAGGATATTAGGAATTACAAAGCCGCCTACAAAAGCAAAGCTTTAAGTGAAAACTAAAAGGATTTTTTTCTTTGATGGAGATGGTAATGAAAAGCCAATTACATATTTATGTAGCACCAAGAAAAGTATCTCCAGTTGAGGTTTGTGGATTTGCCACTTTTCTTTTTATTTTGAGTCTCTTCCTGTTTGGTCCGTTTAATGTTTCTCCTTCCCAAAGGTTCCAGTTTTTCTTTTTTCAGAGAGTGTCAAATATTGTTAGCCTTCAGCTTCATCTACAAATAGATATTTATTTGGTTTCATTCTGTTAAAGCGATTGTGTCCCACTTCAATTTTTTCCATTACTTACTCGAAACGTGGACCCGTGGAGAGTGTCCGTAAGAAATCGGCTTACCTCCTTACGCGTTCATTATGGTTGACAGCAAATTTAGTTTGGAGGCACCACGGCAGAATGTCAATATTATTTTATCGCTTATGCCTTTAAGGTTTACCAATCTTATGCAGGGGTATTGTTTTTCGTAGAAGTTGGGGGTGTGAATTAAGACAATAATAATATTATTTTTTAATGTAGAAATATTTTTTTAAAGGATTTTAAGTCTTATCTTAGGCCTTTGCACTTTATTATACAGTGAGCATTCAAAATACAAGTGTACATATGGTTTTGAAAGAGTGAAGTTTGTTCAATTTAGAGAAATTAAATATCTAGAGGTTAACCAAATAAATAGTATATATAACGGCTGAAATATAAATTTATTTTAAAACCAATTTCGACTTATTAAGAGAGAATTCCTTTTTAGCACTATTCCCATGAAATTAAAAAAAATTTGCCATTAAATTGATAATGTTTTAATTGTCCATGTTCAAAAATTGAGTTGAAGCAAAATATTTCACAAGAAATTAAATAAAAGTTAACATCACAACAAGGCAAATTAAAAAAATGAGAAATGAAATAAATCACCTGCAACAAACCAAAAAAAAAACCTACAAACAATTCATTTAACCGCATTAATTTAAATTTAAATTGTTAATTATTAACGAGCTCATGTAACGCCGAGCTGTCAATTGGCCTACGGGAAGCAAGCGACGAAAGAATTACATTTCAATGTAAAATTCCCTTCATAATCGAATAACAATCCTTGTTATTTTTTGAAATCCGATACACAATGAAAGTGACATGGCAAAGTGATGGACGACCAGGAATCGACGCAGCTAAACTCCCCCCATAGATTATGATGGCTTTTTTGCATTATTATCCACGACACACTCATCATTAACAGTTTGGCAAGCAAT